>PVKE010023475.1:0-24624 GCA_004027555.1 Craseonycteris thonglongyai
ATCCTCGGTCCTCATGGCCTCAAAGCGAGCGCTCAACCCGCTGAGCCGTCCCGGCTTTCCCCTATTGTTTTAAATAATAAATGTTATAGATTTATATTGATATGTAATTCATTGGGAAACAGTAATTTAGGTTTTTCTTGTTGTAGAAGAAACAACTTGATTTAGCATAAAAGAGAGCCTCAGTATCTTCACATATGTATGTAAAAGCATTAGTATTGATTGCTTATGTTTAAGCAGGCTTTAGTAATCTGAACGGCTTTCATGAATTGATGTGGACAGGTGGGGTATGGTTTTTTTCCACTTACCTTGGATGTGGCATAGTTTTATGTGGATATGCAAAGGCTGACTTTTCTGCTTACCACTCTCCCCTCGTAGTTTCCAGCGAGTGAAGATGTTACCCATACCTCCTTACATGTAATGATGTCAGTGTCTATGTGTGAATGTGCATGAGGGGAGGTTGGGAGCAGGTATCGATGGTCCTCAGATGTTTTCTACTTTAACTAACAAAGACAATTTCTGTCCAAAGGCAAAATTATTTGTTTCTTCACTTACACTTACTTTATATAAACAATAAGAGATGAAGAGAGAGAGTTTTCCCTCCCACTTTTCTTCATTCTTCTGAAATTATGTAGAAAATAATGCTAATTACCTGTAATCAGCTGTAATCATAAGAAAACAGAAATGAGAATCAAATTTAACTTGATCCATTCAGTTGGGAGTTAATGAGGACCTGTTAAGACATCACAGATTTCTTTATCTGTATTCCTCTATTATAAAATGGATAAAGTTCAACTTCTCTTTGACATAGGACTGTATTAAGTTCTATTCTTTGGTATTTATAATAAACTTTGTGAAGCTCAGAGGAAAAATGTTGAGAATATAAATGACAAGAACTAAATTTATTATTTTTTTAAAATCCCTAGGGGTTAAGTATTTGAGTTTTCTAATATAATGAAGAAATCATGACAAGGACATCACAAAATGACTAGATTTTCTAATGTGAATTCAACTTCATAGCAACAGGTTAAAGTCAATCAGGTTAATTATTTGGAGACTGAATCACTGCGGACAATCAATCAGTGGAACAGAATAGCCTTCCACAGTGATAGCTTATGGAATTTTAAATGTGAGTGATGTTATTCCCAGAAAGATTTAATTTTGCAAACTCATCATCAGCTGTCTTATATAAGGTCTGTGGTTCCAAACATGTGAGACTGAAACTGTCCCAAAGCAGAAGTAAAAGAAACGCTTGTGGTACTCTTACCTGTGAAGATTGGTTCTAACTCTATAAAAGATATTAGCTTTAGGAGTTGTCAGTCTAGTGCTGCTCAGTAATATTATCTTGAAAACCTTGATAATTCACAAATAAACTAAAATTACATGTATAAAATAAAGATGGAAGCAAATTTCACATTTTGCAAAATTTAAACCAAACAATTTAAAGCAAGAAATCTTTGCCCAAAAGTGTGAACTCTTGCTTTGATCAATAAGCCATTTCAGAATTCAAATTATGAAATAATTGTCTTATTCCTCCATATATTTTGTGTTGATAGACATATTTTTGATGTCTTTAACTTAAGGTTCTCCTATATTTTGGGACTTTGAAATGGTTCCACTGAAAAACAATCTGGTATTATCACATTCTAAATAGAAAATGCAGTTAATAAATGATTGCTCATTATGTATGAACATTGGTCACCGATCGAAAGAGTACACACTAGATTTTAACTTGGAATCGCACAGAGGACAAGAAGACAATATTTATTGAACATACTTCTCTGCACTAGTCAGAGGCAGGATTTTCCCCCAAAATATTCTGATTTTATTTTTATTTCATAAAAACAGATTAAGGTTCTAACTGGTCTTTGCCATTAAAAGTCTGTGTGGTTGGGTAAATAATAATATCACCTCTCTGAGTCTCTGTTTTTTATCTAAAAGATGAGGACACTGTTTAGTCATCATTAAAGCCACTTCTAAACCTCACATGTCCATGGCAAACAGTTCTCTCAACTCTCTGACTATTCTTTCATGACTACATAGAACTTCATGACCGTTCATATGTTTGTATTGTGGGCCCCGCTTTTCACCCTCCTCGATGCTGGCATTTTCTGTAATAAACATAGCTATGTGAGCTCCTGAAGACATTGCTGTCTATCTAAGCAGGACGAGCGACACTAGGCCCCTAACACTGCCACCCCTGACTTTTCCTCCCCCACAGGTCTTTTCCTGTGATCCAAGTCAGCAGGAATGGGTGGTAATATTCAACGAGATTTTGTTGCTCACCTCATGTGTATAGAATCACCACAAAGGAAACTTCTACTTTGGATTCTTTGTGGGCTGAGATAGAATTGTATTTGTTTCAAAGATGTTATTGTCATCTTGGACGGAATAATCAGTGATCATTTAGAAGATCGTTTATCGTTTGTGATAAAAGATCTATTTGAAGGTCTCAGAGGGAGGTGGTATGCTGATCAGGCATAAGAACTAAAATTATACAGTTCTCTGTGACTATGGGCAAATGTGTTTATGCCTCTTTTCTTATTGTAAAATGAGACAAAAATAATATTTATCCTATTAGTTTGTTGGAAATATTAAATGAAATTATGTGTGTAAAATTAGATTACAAGTTATAAGTTGCCAAATTATAATTAGCATACATTAAGTAAGGTTTGTTATTATTTTAAGTAGTAGATTCAGTACTATGAATATTATTCTTATTAATAATTGCAAATAATTTGCAATCATTCATACAAAAATATTCTTAATATTCTTAGTAATGGATCTAATGGTTACAATAATTATTATACACATCACTTTCTGTCATAACTCAGATGGTTTAAAATAGTAATAGTACTTGCCAATAAAAATAGGGAATACATGTAAGAATGCAATGTTTGGGAAATCCCTCATGCCCCATTCCACACCAGGGAAACACCCATTCATAGAATTATATGCAGCTACTTTGATCAAGTGGCTTCTTTTATATTGGATTCACCTTTCCATTTGTCCAATCCTCAAAACAAGTTCTGGGCACGTTGTCATTTCGCATTCGCCTGCAGGAGTAGCCTTTCACAAAGATTCACCGTACATTGACCCAGACACCTTGCTACGTCATAGTCGTACTTCTCTCATGAGAGACCACTTCCCAGAAGCAATTTCAGTATCATGTGTTAAATAAAACAGGCCATCTGATGCGTTCGTGTGCAAAATAAATGGCCTTCCGGAAACTGAGTTTCGGATCCATAGCAAAGACAGGCAGGCTCTACGTTCACGATGCTGGCTTGTCCACCTGGGTCTGGACCACATCACAGAACGGAACTGCCCAGCATCGCTTGTGGTGACCAAGGAAGTTAGAAGGAAAGACATAGTCTGTCCCACAGAGCTTTCATAGCTAGCTTTTCATTAGGGGAATTGCTCAGTGTCGACCAAATTCTTCTAGACAGAGCAGCTCATGGCTCATGACTCATGTGATACACTTGCTATTACATAGATGCTAATCAAAAAAACAACCCCCCCCCCCCAAAAAAAAAACCCCACACAAACAAACAAAAACCCTCCAGGATGCTTTCCCAGAGTGCTCACATGCTAGGGGGCGGGGGCTGGGCATAAACTTGCTTTCGGTGGTTTCTTTCATGTCCCAAGAAGGATGGTCATGTGTTTTAGTTTAGCTGATACATTTCAATAAAATGATTTTCAAAGAGACAGGACAAATAATAGGCGTTTTACATATGGTGGCTGTGGCTGTCACATGGAGCTAATTTTCTCATACACAATATATTTGTTATTCCACAAGCTGAACAAAATTCATTTAAGGGCCTTATTTTAAGAAAAAAAAATTAATTTTATTTTACCTAATAAACTAATGAAATGGCCCAGTGAAGCCCTTATGGTCAATATAATTTGGTGGCTTAGTCGGCATTTCCTTTAGGATATTAAAGATTTATCATGACCCCCCACTAGCTCTTTTCTTTTGACAAAGTTAAAGGAACAGAAAGCATCTCAAGTCTAGATAGTATCATTATACTTTTTTAAATCATTTTTGATGTCAAGATTTTAATAGAAAAAACGAGCTTTAATTTATTTTTCTTGTGTACAAATATAATTACTATCAAATGATTTTCTTATTTTTTATGGTGCCAATGGCAATTATCAGCTACCATTTGTTGACTTGAAAATACTTTAAAGAATTGCATGAGCAAGCAGAAATCATTACTAAGGAAAATGAATTGGGGGCTTAAAGAAGGACATACTGTCCATTATGTAGACATTGGCTTTATACAAAAGAGCTAAATAATGTGTCTTCTTTTTTCCTTTGCTAATCAAATAAAATCTCAAGGTGGCTTTTTTGGCCGTTTTCATCAGATCCTTGACACTCTCCAATGAAGTGTAGTTTTCATATCCTTGCCCTCCTAAGAGGTGACTTGGCAGAACTGTGTGTATGATGTCACCAAATGCCCGATGAAGAAACCAAGCGTTGTTTCTGTCACAGGGAAATACGTTTGACAAACGATGTGATGCAGTTATTAACCAAGCTGTTGTAACGCAAAGATGTGTTGATGGGCAAAGAGGCCTCCTTAGCCCTGCAGGAAACGCAGCCCAATTAGCCAGGGTCAGAATGCAGGGAGTCAGCATCGCTGAAGACTGCAGCGAGGTCTGGCGCCATGTGAAGATCACTGTTTGTGGTCACCTAGTCAGTGGAAGGTTGAAACATACATTGTCAGTTAAGCCAATGAGCAACCAGGTCTATTCCAGCCCTGACTCATCTATGACATTGTATTCCAGTGGCTACCTAGCCAGTAAATACCATGCTGTTAGTGAATGAATATGGGCACTAAAAATATTGGTTTGTTTTTATAAGATTTATTTTATTGTTTGAGAGCAGGTGAAAGGGAGAGAGAGTGAGAGAGAGAGAGAGAGAGAGAGAGAGAGAGAAGGGGGAGGGCCCAGAGCAATCTCCATAGTTGTACCTCATTAGTTGTGACACAGTTTCATTCCACACAGGTGGATGTGGGGCCATGTGGGGTAGGAACCACACTAGGGGCCTCCTGTAAGGGAGGCGAGAAACTTCACCACCATTTCGGCTGTTAACAGTGGTGCTGCAGTTCAGCATATGGGTTTGCAGAGGTCGGGATTGGAATTAGATCCCCAGACCTCATGGTTGCAAGGTAAGTGCTCAACCTGCTGAGCTATCCCAGAATCCTAAGAAAAAATGTTTTGACAGATTTTTGAAGTATTTTTTCTTTTTTAAGGCTCATTAAAATGAATGCCCATGAGGTGGGCTAGAAGTTCAATGTGGAAAGAATAAATATTTATCTTTTCAATTTAATGTAGTGTTTGCCTAATTTTGATGACCTCTGGTCATGTAGAAATAACCTCCACTTACACAAGTTACCCATCTTGTATGATTTGCTAAGTATTTGTACGAGGTATTTTATTATCTCCCAATTTTGAGAGAAATGTTTACACAGTGAGCTCAGGAAGCATACAAAGCCTGCTAATTTAGAGAAAGCTCAGAAGAAAATAAAAATGGAAAATGACTCATTTCTTTTGTTCATGCCCTGCTTGCTGCAGATCTCTCTCTCTCTCTCGCTCTCTCGCTCTCTCTCGCTCTCTCTCTCTCTCTGTCCTTGAAGTTTTAAGACCAGTAGGACTTCTTAGATAAGCACAGTGGAATTATTGGAGTCCAGAACTCTATTCAAGACAGGTTCAGAAATGACTGTGGCCTCCTAGCTCTGTGACTTTCGACAGGTTACATCTAAGGGCATTTCTTTGCCTGCAAGACAGAATTTGGGTGAGATAACATGATATCTAACATCCCTTCGGCTGTGAATTTCTACAATCTTCTTAAGTTACCATCACAAGTCATCATTCCTCTTCACCTCACTTGTATTTTGCAGAGCTCAGTAGAGAAGAGGGAAACAGACTGTCATCTAGATTCTAGATTCTAGAAGGACATTCAGGGGGAGCAGCCAAAGGGGGGCTCACCTACCCTGTCCAATGAATAGTGCCCTGGATACAAACGGTTGTGAGGTCACTAAGCACACCCCTGTTAACACAGGTTATGGGCTTATGATGCCCAGAAATTATACAACACAATCTCTTGTAATTATATTGCTTAGTGAAACAATTGCTTTTCATCTTAGGTTCTAGATAGAGATGAATACTCATATGAGCTATTAGTTGATTTAATTCTATTTCAGAAGTTTGGAATTTTGTTCAATATATTTCCCAACTGTCATTATTTAGTAATAACTAGGAGAGATATTTAATAGATGCATTCACTACTATATCTGAAGACTATAGTTATCTTTTAAAATATATTTTTTTCAATTATAATATTATATTAGTTCCAGATATACAATTTAGTGATTAGACATTTATAGACCTTGCAAAATAATCACCCCAGCAAGTCTACTTCCCATCTGACATTGTACATAGTTATGACACTATATCTAGAACTATCTTTATGATGGATTTAAAATATCAGTCCGGTTTGCCGTGATCCAAAATCATGGTACGCCAGGGCATTCAAATTGGTCTTTCCAGCTCAATTTGGGAAGATATTTATCAGTGTAATTTCAATTACACGAGTAAGAAAGTCCTGTTTTTTAATAGACATAGCAAAAAGGGCTTATTCTTTTGAAATGAAGGCATTATCAGGCATATCATGCAACTGAAATTCTGGTAAATATCTTTAAAATACCGACCTACCACAATAGAATAAGACGATACCTTTAGAAGAGTCAGAAGATCTAATGCTAGTGATAGAACTTCCATTTATTGCCATATAATCTGAATAAATCAGTTAAAATCTTAGTTTACTGCAGATGGGAAAATATACATGAAAGTATTTTGAAAGTTATAACGTGCTCTACAAATGGAAGGCATGGTATTGTGATATAAATGAATACTCATGAGGATGAAAATATTTTGCTGGAATGGAAGACGTTAATTGCGAGGGAAAAAAGACACTTTATTCCCAAGATTGTATTATTCATTCTGTCTTTATGCATCTGAATCACTTAAAGAGAGCAACATGGAAGTTTTTACAGTGTTTGCAAGATTGTACTCATAATATCTTTCTTAAACTGTTGTTGAAAACACAGGTAGACTCAGAACCATTCTATTGAAAGTTGGCAAATCTGCCATCAGTGAAGGGTAAGTAACTCAATGAGAATAACCTCCTTAGGTGAGTCTGTAACAAGCCCTCCTGGCAAAGAATGGTTAATGCATTTACTCTGGTTCAAGTGGGGTCGGCTTGATGAAGGTATTTGTTCATTTTGACAGAAGTCTGCTACCTTGTGATGGGATCTGGCACAATCAGTTTTTCACAATAATACAGACATATGCTGTCTTTGATATATGATGATTGTATTATGCTGTCTTGTAGACAATACGGCAATTGGTTAGTATTTTTAAGAAATTGTATTTCTGAATCTCTGGGGAGACTTCTTTCTTAGAGAGAACAATTGTGGTAAAAAAAAAGCATATTTTATTTTCTGGCAAAACTGGTGGAGGGGGAGGGAAATCTAAGTTTGGTAATATTGCAAATTGTGAAAGAGTTTGTGGTTATACTTTGAAGTGTAATGTAAGACTTTGCAAAGAAGTAAAACAGTTTTCATGGCTAAATATATCATTTTTTATAGGAGTAAAGTTGATGTTCTATTGTGGATACTTATTTTGGGGGGGAAGGGGGAAGAAATATTTTGGCCAACTTTATGAAAAGACATATCCGGTGGTGGTGATGTAAAAATAAATGTTATAGCTGTGGAGAGATACATGGTACTAGTGTTTCATGATGAGGGTAATTGGGACAGAATTATACATCATTAAAATTTCCCCATATTATATGCAGAATAAGTCTGAGAAATTCTACTTTGTTCTCTCACTAATACTAAGCCACATCTTTCAACATGCCAAGCTCCTCCATGTAACCCATTATTCACTCTTTCGATGGTACATGAATCCTTTCAGTCCAAATAGTATATGAAGTTGTTGTAAGTTTCTTTGGGATGACCTTACTCTTACAAAATTAAACAATCGATATTTAAGAAAAGCTTTATTAGGCTAATTGGTTTCAATGAGGTCAAATTTGACTTGAAACCTAGTGTACAAATAGGGAGAGGGCAACCGCTGAGTCAGAAAACATTGGCTCTTTTCCTTCATCAGATTCTCTGTCGTCTTCACTGATACTATGTACCAAAAACCTAAAGGTGGAACTGTTGTCACTCATCTTTATCGAAGAAACCACTGGGGTGTCTAGTGGCTACAACATAACAGAAGTATTATAGACAACTCCCAGTTTCTATGAATACCTTCAGATTTAGAAGTTAAGAAGTCCTCCCAAGAATGAACATGTCTAGCTAGTTCTTCCATTGCAGAATATGTGGCCTGTTGTCATCCAGAAGACTGAGCTAGGTTTTGAGCAATGGTAGAGTATCATTTATTTTCCCTTCAGCATCTGTACTTCCTTGGGACGTTACTCAACTTTTCTTAGCCTCAACGTCATCTATAACAGTCAATCAGGATTAAATGAAATGCTATATCAAAATAGTATTGAAAATGACAACTCTTTAAAATATAGCTGTTATAATCATGAAAATTATCTGATACTTGTAAGAATTGACAACAATGCTATAATAACCCCTTAAAATTAAGAGTCAACTCAAGTTGAGAAAAGTGTCATTTTGGGCAGCTATTTAATTTTAACTGGCTATAATTTTCCTAAGATACTTTGAATAGGGGAGACAATCTATTTTGACAAAAAAATATAACATAAATGAATACTATAATTTGAAAGTAATGTGTTATTTTCATTTAAGTAAGATTAATAACTCTCAGTATATAAAACCATCACGTTTTTTTCTATTTTTCTCAAAGGTCTTTAAGGCATTCTAGCTAGTATTTTAGGCAGTGATGGGCAATTTCAGATATAAGAACCAAATCATCAATCAGACCCCAAATCTCCTTTGCAGACTGTAATGACCCAGATTAGCTGTAGAAATATGTCAGGTTGCTAATACTTATTATTTTCCGTGTTGTCATAAGCAATCACAGACTCTTAGAAGCTTGTTTCTGGTTTCTTTACAGAATACACACACACACACACACACACACACACACACACACTTGCCTTATCAAAACAAGTATACCTTCTGTTAAAGCAATATCTAAACCTTACCGTAACTGAGCTGAGCACACACATGGTACTACGTGTGCCTCTAGAGACTTAGTTATGATTCTCTCATAGTATTTTGTTCCTCACATATGGCCTCTTCCTAGATAACAAGGTACAAGCCTTAATTTCTCGATTTCTATGAGCAGGCCTACAGTAAACATATGAACACAGCAACTATTTTGGTTAAATAAGTATCTTCAGCAAGAGAAAAGCAAAGTAAAAAATGTTCAAATTGGTAATTCTGTCTACACCTTGAGAGTGTTTGTTTTTATACCTCTTCTCCATGGTGGGATCCTAGGTTGACTAAATAGTCAAGAAGGTCATGTGCTTATTTGCCTTCTGTATCACTTTTTGGGGGCGTGAAGCATCTGCTCAAATTTTAGACCCATTTTTCAATCATTTTCAATCAGGTTGTTTGCCTTTATATTATTGAGTTTTGAAAGACTACTTTTTTAAAACCCTCACTTGCCATGTTTGCACGGCATCTGGGGATTGAAAGAAAAGAATTTTTCCAATAGGCATTTTGGAAAATTCAAAGCACTAGGCATATATCCCTGTGTGTTCATTGTCTGGAATGAACTAAGGACTTATAGAATGTTTGCGTGTCTAAAGAGATTTGAGGTTGTTTATTGTCCCAACTTTTGACCCATAGAGGCAACGCCTAGCAACCAGAGAGCATCATTGGAAAATGGGGATTCGAGAAAACCTTGTGTACGCATGTTTGATTTCAGTCTCTTTCACGGAGAGGCTCATAATTTCTGGATTTACTACAGAACCTCACAGTGTATAAAAGGCCCCCTAAAGGAAAAATGTTCTCTTGCCAAGCTGATACAAGGTTATAAAGAAATGTGCCAATCTTTTTGTGCCAACGTACCTGGGGTGTGCTTACCGCCCAGGCTGAACACAGTGTAGAACCCTGGCAGGTTTCCGACCTCAACACTGGCTCAGGTACCTTCTAGGTTACTTATTTCATAGTAGAGTGAAAAGCAAAATCCTGTACGTGTGAGCCACAGTCACAATGAACTTGCTTGACCTTTGTGTATTGTCAGGTAGATTTTTGCCCTTGAAGGGGTATGAAGATTTAATGTGTCCCTGATTTCAAGGCAGGATCCATCCCATGCAAATGAAAAAGTGGGCCAGTTTCCTTTTGTTGACACCCACTTGCCATTATCCCTGACCCTTTATTTTCTCAGAACCTTTCTCCCCTTAGATATTAAATTAAATCGGGCCCCCTTAAAAACTTTAATTGTCTGGACATTCTGGAAAAGATGCCGCATTCTGAGTCTGTTATGCCCAACTGCCAATAAACTTGGGCCCCAGAGCCAGGGACACCTGTGAAGTCACCCAATCCTTATCCAGGTATAAAACAATAGCAAGTGAATTACTACAACGGTATCAAACACTCTCCCACGATTTCATCCCAACCCCGGATTCTCAGCTCCATCCCTGGCCTCAGTTTAAACAGGAAGATCTCCAAACATAACTTATAAAGTGTCATTTCTGGAGCATAAGAAAATATCAGCCGCATTAACCCATTTCAGTCTCCAGTGAAGAAACTTTAGTTCCTAAGGATTTACCGAGAATCCCTGTGAGTCTCAGTATGTGCACGGATAAAGCAACTTCAGGAAAAAAGATAACATAGACTTTTACATTAGTAGCTTGGAATTAAAATCTGAGTAAAATAAATATGATGAAAATAAACTTCAAAATTCCATTTCTTTGTATATGTTTATGAATCACAAATATTTGTGCAAGTCATTTTCAGGGACAAGGACCTATGTTTAATTTTATCTTTAATTTCTTTTTAACTTATTCAAATAATACCTACACATTAAAAAAAAAAATCCTGTGAAAGCCTTCTATTTCTACTTCTCTTCTCTAGATCTGACTACTGTTATGGATTTGGAACCCATAATCCCAACTTTTTTAGTATATGTGTCACCAATGAGGTTAAACAATTTTCATTCATTTTTTAAAATTAGAATCTAAGATCCATAAGGGACATTCAACAGAAACCTTAACTACACACACAGTATTTTCAAATATAAAACTAACACTCTTGAAGTTAAAGCTATATCCCTGACGCTTTCAAATCACATACCTGAAGAAAATAGAAAAGACAAAAAGGAGAGTTAAGACCAGTTATTAAGTTGGAGCAATTTACACTTTTAATAACTTTGAAAGGTTAGGCAGTGTCATATTTTAACTGAATTTCTAGCAACCCCTCAGTGTCTGTTTCTTTCTCTATTTGCATAAGCAATTGACAGCTCATTAAGAGCTCATTAGAAAAACAGTGAAAACCCCGTGATCAGGGAAAATGGGGAAAAAAATGCAACTCTACGAAGGAAGTCTTCATTTCTGAATAGCCTCACTATTTCACAAGAACAGGCTGTCTGCAAAAACTCCAGCCATAGTCAACGTAAAGAGAACGGTTGCATGGCCAGATACTTTCCAGACAGTGCTTCTACTTCAGTGGCCTCTGATGGTGAAGGCGTGTACGCTATATATGTTTCTAAAACACAAAAGGATGCTAATGACACCACTTATTATATCTTAGCCTACTGCCTTAATAAGAAAAAATGATATATGTGATAGAATTGTAACTATAATTTTATCATAAAAGAAAAAGCTTAAAAATTCTACATTCCCAAACTGAGTTTTTCTTTCTCTTTTCTTTTGCCCAAATTTACTTTCACCTATCATCTATCTATCTATCTATCTATCTATCTATCTATCTATCTATCTATCATCTATCTATCTACCCACCTACCTATCTATTTCTATCATCTATCATTTTCTACCATCTACCTACTTATCTATCCTTAAATTCTAGATGACTAATAATTGTATTGTTTAAGAATAGTTTATATGTGGAAAGAATTGACTATGCTTCTTACTGGTAAAATACGTTCAAACTATAAATTAGTCCTTTTTTCACTTGCCAATACTCTCTGGACCCCAACAAAGTAGACAAAAATCAGATCTGCTCTGAATAAATGTTTGCCTGATACTTCTAAATCTCCTGGTACCACAAACCTATTGTAAAAGGAAAGGCAAATGCGCACTGGTGTGCTAGCTATTCTTTTGACTTTTGTGTTACATTTTGTAAAACACATGAATGCAAAGCACTTGGAAACACTCAGGACTCAATACAAAGGACGCAGTGGGAGCACATTTATTCCTGTTTTATTCCATTTCAGGGCTGCTGAGTTTTGCTGGACCAGATGTCGCTGGCTTTCAAAGTCTAATTTGTTCCTTCCCTGACTATGAGCTGAAGGAGCCTTCACCTACCAACATGAAGTCCTTCAGTCTGCTGTGATAGAATTTTGCATATTTATATTTTATAAGGTAGTTTCATTAGAGAGAGAGAGTGAGCGAGAGGCAGCATTTTTCTGTAGTCCATTTTCTTCCCTAGGTTGCTGTATTGTCTTTTGGAAGAAAAAACAAACCAACCAACCAACCAACCAAAGAATGAGAGCTGCTGTCTGTGCTTGGGCCATTCGGATGTTCTTTATTAAGGTGTCTTTGAATGCCCAGTTGATCTCAAGGGCACAGTCTTTGTAACATGAAAGTAAACATGGTGCTCCAGCAAAGTCCCCGCACACACGTGCAAGGCCTCTCACGGCAGTTGGTAGGGCTTCAACCCTGCCTGTCTGTGTGGCGGCCTCCTTTCTCACTCCTTTCTTTCATTCTGACAAGCAGCCATTGTCCCCTCGGTGAGATCTGCAATATTACTTTGACCCCAGCTCATCAATCTGCCTCAATTGGATAATGATCTGTAATCACTTTCTTTCAGGGGAGTCTATAAATTTGCCAAGGCCCCATTCTTTTCTGAAGGACTCCTTATGTTCGCTCCCATTCATGCAAATGCGCCCTCTTTTATGGGGCTAAATAGCCATGCACACGGTCCATTCTGCGAGGAGGCACCGGGCTGGTCTCTGTTGATTTTCCTCGCTCTGGCCTCTTAAAGGAGACTTAAGTCTGACATGCCGGGACGCAGTGGGGGGTGGCCACGCCGGCCTCATCACAGACTACCGCTTTTGTCATTCCGGCTGACCCATCATTAGGTCATTTTGTGCCATCCTTGTAATCAATGAGCTTAATGTTTAGCACAAAAAAAAAAAGAAAGAAAAGCAAAGAAAAAAGAGAAAAACTCTTGGAGGTAGAAGAGGAAAGGGAAATGGGAGAAAGAACAGCGAAAACCACCACATTTAATTCTTATGGTTATACTTTGTTGGCAAAGGTAACAAGAATTCAAATATTATTATTCGATATTGCAAATAACCCCTTCCGGTCCTGCTTGTTTTCCATGAAAATATAGAACTTTGTAGACTCTAATTTTCCCCAGTGGCCTCTCTACTTGTCTCATTAAGTAGCGTGAAGGGCTTTTATAACTGAGACTAAACGTGCATTTGCTGGTGAACCATGTGGTGAAAACAAAGGCAGTCAAAGTTCATGAGCATTCAGGTGACTTTGGGGTCTTTGAGGATGTGGTTTAATATTCTATTGATCCAAATAGATTCATGACCACAATCAAATGGGACAAATGAACAACAACAAAAAGAAGACACCTGGAACATAACCTACCCTGCTCCGCTGTTAACAGGGATGACACGTGGCTTTTTGATCATTGTATTTCCGACACAAAAACAGTGTGTCTATGCGCAGTGAGAGGTGAAAATACAAATACATTGTAATCAAAACAAGTGTTAATAAACAAATGGGCTACTTGATCGCTAAGAGTCTGTCCTTTAGACAACATTGATTTCAAAGATGTCTAAAGGACAACATTGGTAATAGTAGTGATTATTACATTGGTAATAGTGGTTTTCAAGAAGATGAACTTTTTCCCAAATCTCTGTGCCTGATTGGTTTATAGTACCAAGGAGGAGAGTCTAGGAAAACAATCAGAGATATCGCAAGAGTAGCAAGGGGACAGCACAGAATTGAAAGCAAACATTTAAAAATTATTTGTATTTTGCATCATCCTGTAGGGAAAAAACAATGTGTATTTTAATTTTCACATTTCTATACTATTTTTCTTTTTAAATTAAAAAAATTGATTTGTAACATAGATAACATATATATATTACATAAAACATACATGTAAACTGTAGTGATTAACGATAAACCAAATACTCTAAAGTAACCACAGTGGTTAAGAAATTGACATTTGTGATTGAAATATTTGAGGCAGGGGGTTAAAAAGAATAATTAACTCTTTCAGCCTCGTAGGATTTTGTCGTGAATCATGGATCATATGAGGCCTGATAAACCCCCAAGGTCACCCAGTCAATATGATAATGTTGTGAAAGAAGATCCTAATGACAAAAGTGGTTAAGTGACATATCCGGGGTGTCCTAGCTGTCCTAGGGGCTGAATCAAGACTGCATCCCAAGTGGCTTAACTCCTTTTCCGTTGTTCATTCTGTCTCATCAAGGGCCTTGGGTAGGAAATCTATAAAATGTTTCTGTAACACAAACACCTCGTTTATTATTATTATTAACTTATACATAAGTCTCTGTGCTTAAATACGGCCGTCATACTCATAAACTGAAGGAAAACTAACTCAGTTTCATAACGGAGCTCATTCTACCAGGAATCTCACATACTGGGTCAATAATTACTTTAAATATGGAGACAAAGACATTTTGTTTTGCTATAACATGATCATGCATAAAGCAGTCTGACAATTTCAAGTGCCAAAGCCAGAAACATACTTAAGGGGTTTTGCGATTACAACAGCCAGTGAATAGTATTATGTGGTACCAGTTACAGGCCATTGTTATTCAAATTATAAAACTTGTCTAAATGTCTCATTTCAATTCAGATTTTTTCCCATTGTGATTCTCTAGCTGAAAGGTAATTAAGGAGTTCTGAGAACTATAAAATACCCCATATATAACAATACATACATTTTGTGAGGAGCTTTTTTTTCCTTAAAAAACATGCACTGTTTCTTTGGGTTGTGACAAATTGGTTGGAAAAGTATAGAGTCGGTGTAAGTTAAAAAAACTCCCATAAATTATGGGACAAAAGAATGATTGACTCAGAAAATAACCAGAAATTTTGTAGTCCCCTTGGCACAAGACTCTAAAATTTTCCTTATGATTTTGATAGTAAAAATGATCATTATTTTTATCAAAGCTTCCTTAGGTGCAAATAATACTCACAAAATGAGCTCCACCTTTTTAAAGAGGAAGAAACTGAGGTCCTGAAAAGGTTGTTCCTGGCTCAAGGTCACAGAGCTGGAAAATAACTGGCTTAGAATTTGAACCTAGGTCAGTGTGGCTCAAAGGTACATAAAGGTTCTGCTACCTGCTGTACCTCTCCTTGTGAAATTTAATTCAATGTTAAATTGTTCCAAATACAAAGAATAAATGTATATGGGAGTTGAAAATTGTTACTTTTCTTTATTCACATTTAGAGACAGTGTGGAAACAGAGATGATACAATAGAGCCTTTGTCTTCAAAATAACTCAATCTGTTCTCTCTGTCTCCTAACAGAGCTTCATGAAAGCATCCCTAATATTTTACACAGTTTTATGATCCTAAATAGTTGTTAACTTATTACTTAGAGAGTTGCTCATACTGTCCTCCACAAAAACTCTTTTTTTTAAAGGATGTAGTTAGTAAACTGAAAAGGATATGATTTAAGAACACGCTTTGTATTTCCTTCTTATGCCTCTGAAATGTAGATTGCAACCCCAGTCTTGTTCCCGTATGTATGTGTTCTATGCTTTTTTTTAAATCCCAAAACAATGTTTAGGGGCTTTTCAGTAAAGTCTGCTCACCATCAATCTGCCCTGGGTGCCAAATTGCTCTGAATATTTACATTTCATCTGTGAACTATTTAATCAGATCTTTATCTGTTCTAATCTGTTCAAATATCTCTTCCAATCTTTCTGTTGCTCTTCCGACTTAACTGTAGATGATTCTTGGGTCTAACCTTGAAACCGTTTTATGTTCCCTAACCAGAAGCAAAGTGGTTCCCTCCTCTTCCAATTTAAGCTCGCACATAGCGATTAAGAAAGTTCTTGCTTTATGCATAGTTGCCTTAGTCTTCCTAAAAGCATTTTTGCAAAGCTAAGGCATTTGCTCTTTTCTTTCCCCGTTGGCCATTTGCACGTTCTTGTGTTTGTTTAAGTGCCCAGAGTGGTTTCTATGCAACATCCCATGAAATGCAGCTTTCACTAGACACATTCAATTTCCCAAACTGTGGCTTAATGCACTGCAGGGTGGGTATGGTTTCATGTTCTTTAGAGGTCTTTACTTCCTGGTACATTCTGAGAGAAGGTTAGCACTCAATGAGCTTAGAGATCATGTAGTCCCCACTCCACCCCTACCTTTTTTGTTCCCATAAAGAATGGGAGGCCAAGAGAGGTTGAATGAGTCATTACATTACACTACATCTGAGTTCCAGCAGCTTCCCTTGTCATATTAACAGAGGTCTTCGTAGAGTGCTCTCCATTAACCACTCTTAGTTTTCTCAATTGCACTTCTTTAAATTTCAGAAATAATATATGTTCTATTGTTCTCCCTTAAAATGTCAAGCATGGTCATTCCAAAGTCACTTTCTTAAAGGTGTTCGAGAGTATTTTTTTTACATTCCCAGATATCTCTTCTTTCCAGGAAAACTTCCTGTCTGGTCATCGTGGTTCCCAAATAGTGGATATAAAGTCACAAAGAATAAAGACCGCAGCTTCTGTCCACAACATGGCTGGGAATTTATTTTCACTTCAGACAAATGAGCAAAATGGATCAGAGGGGACCCACGAGGGAACCCCCACTCGTGGGTCCTTCCAAGGTGATTTTTAAGCAAAAGTAAGATGACCTGGACTGCAGGAGAACAGAGCAGAGTTTGGCCTCACCTCCATGGCACTGGCCAGCCTCTTCCCGTGATGCCTTAGGTTTTTGTCTCATGGCTCATTTCTTGTTGTTTAATTAACTGGGATTGGCCTGAATAATAAGCCTGCAAATAATGACCCACACTGCTGAGATTGTTCAGTGATTGAGTGCTTGCCTTACAATTGCAAGGCCTGGGGTTCAACAATTCCTGGCCCTGGCCCGTGCCACCCCATATGCTGAAGTGCAGCACAACTGGGAACTGCTGGGATAGCTCAGTGGTGAAGGCTCTCGCCTCCCCTGTGGGAGGGCCCTGGTTGGGTTCCCGTCCTGCGCGGCCCCACATCCACCTGTGTGGAACGAAACCATGTCACAGCTAGTGACGTGCAACTATGGAGACTGCTCTGGGCCCTCCCCGCTTCTCTCTCTCATCTTCTCTTAAACAATAAAATAAATCTTTAAAATAAATAAATGACCCATTGGCTACCACAGTAACAAAAGGGCAGAATTCTGTAAGTGCCATGGTTTGGCCCTAGAGTCAGTCACCTGACTCAGGTTTGACTATGAGCTTCATCTCCTAATATCTATGTGAACGTCAGCACGCTAGTGTTACTTTGTGAACGTTACTCACACAAGCCCCTAAACAGGGATAACACCGTCAGCCTCACTGGATGTTGTATAGATAGTGACACACTGTAAATGGAAGCATTTCCCCTGTATCTGGCATAGCATTGCCATGTGATAAATATCTTCCATGATTAATATGATTACACTCCACTGAAGTAGCCGGAAAGAGTACCATGTGGAAAGATAAGAATATCATATGGTTGTTGGTAAGAGCATCCTTGGCCTTCCCGCTCACTCACTTTTCCTACGAAAGCCTGGAGAATCTGTAGCAGAATAGACAATGCCGGACTTGATGTGCATTGAGTGTGGGCCTTATGTCAGGCCATGGCACCTGGGATATAATAAAGACAACACACTTGTTGAGTGAATGACTCAATCCATACAATATTATCCTGTCTATATGTAGGTATAGAAGAGCTTTCCTCACCTTGTTACATAAAAAATGAGAGCTTTTTTGTACACGGTCAAAGAAACCTATTCTAGAATCCATGATTTAGAAGCACTTCTTATTTTAAATCATCTCCGAAAATTCTCATTCACAATCACCTGTAAAATGTCGGTAAACTGTAACATAGAAACATTACAGTGCTGTGATATACTTCAATGGTAAGAGAGAGAAAAAGACAATAAGGACAAATTCCATATTATGTTGTAGTGTTCTCAGGTTAAAGAAAAGAAAAAACAGGTTCAACTTTCAAGGCTGAGAATGGTAAGAATGATATAAGGTACTGAAGAAGGTGTCCTGGTTTGGGGGCTGTCGTTTGGACACTTTCCTTTAACAAGATGGGTTTGTGCATTAACTAGTTAATGTACTTTTAAGGTGGAGGTGCCATTTGTTTCAGTCTCTTACAAGAGGAAAACATATATAGGCTGATAAGTAGGAAAGAACTGAAACACCACGCCTCATCAAAAGTCCCCGGGCTGCATAGTTTATTCATACGTTATACATATATTTTCCCTAGTTTTAAAAGAATCTTTTATTTAGAAATAACATTAGACTTTCAGAAGAGTTACAAAAGAATTCCAGAGTTTCTATGTTTCCTTCACCCAGCTTCCTCTAATGCTAACACCTTATGTAACCATTGTCTAATGATCAAAATGAAGAAATTAGCATTGGTTATCCCGGGTTTTTACCAATTCCCTTTTCTCTCCCAAAATCCAATCAAACTGTCATATTGTATTTAGTTCTGTAGCTTTCATGTCTTCATTCTCCTGACATCTGTGATTGTTCCTAGTTTTTCCTTGTTCCTTATGACGTTGTCACTTTTGAAAAGGACGGGTCAGATATTTTGTACAATTTCCCTCATTTTGGGTTTGTCTGAGGGATGTTTCCTGTGGTTGGAATGAAAATAAGGATTTGGGAGAAGAATGCCACTTAGTGATATGCCCTCTGATTGCATCACATTAAGTGTGTTACACTCCATCATCATGTGATTATTGGCAGTCTGAACCTTGGTTGGTTGATTAACCTGGTGGTGGCAAGTTTCTTCACAGACAAGATACTATGCCTTTCTTTCTAGATTGAGTTTGTTATAAGGCAGTCACTAATTCCAATTCATACTCAAGGAGAAGGGAATTACAATCCATCTCCTGGAAAAAAGCAAATCAAAGAATTTGTGGACGTAAGTTAAAAACACCACGGTACTTAATACATATTTTGTAAGAGATACTTCGATGTTATGCAAATATCTCATTGGTATTGAAGTTTTGCCTACTGATTTTAGCAGTGGATTTTCTACAGAAATTATTATCATGGTGTCCTACTAGTAATTTGTTCTTTCTGCATAGTGAGTTGCCCCTTCTCCACCATTTACGAGTGTTTATTTGTTTCTTCATTTAGTGTTTACTCCACCTGTTTATTTTATTCTTTGGGTTATAATCCAGCATTATAAATATTTTATTGGTCAGATTATTCTAGCTTCCCCCTCCTCAACTTTTTATATAATTTTTTCCAATGCTACAGAGAAATTAAAAGAATAATATAGAAAATACATGTATACCATTCACCAATTATTAAAAATTTAGAATTTTATCTTTTTTTATTTTTTCATACATGTGTGTATATATATATATACTTTTTTGTGTGTGTAAAACATTTTAAAGTTGTAGACATCATGATTTGTCCCATTATAATTTTTAGTATTTTATCATTTAGAACAATTTCCCAATATTTTTTTTTCTTTTGATCACTCATTAAATTGTCATTATTTTTAAGAATATAGGCCAGCTATCTTCCACAATTTGGATTTGTCTGACTGGTTCTTTATATTTAGATTCAGGTTACATATTTTTTTAGAAAAAAGGAGCATAATTTGATGCAGCATCAATAGAATCTACTATGTGTGATGACAAACACATCTTTTTATTGTAAAGATACCTTTTACCATTTTGAAGATAAAAATATCTATATTAAATTTCAAGACTATGTGAATAGCCTATTTCCTAACAATTTATTATTGCATATCCTTGCCTAAACCAGTTATTTCTTTTTAGTTTATTTTATTGTTTGAAAGAACATGTGATAGAGAAGTAAAAATTGGTACAACCATTTTGGAAAACAGTTGGCAGTAGCTACTAAAAGTGACTATAAAGACTCTACGATTCAACAATTTCACTCCTAGTTATTTAGCCTATATGGTATTTGCACTGAGAGACAGTTGTATAAAATCTCATGGCAGCAGACTTTTGATTAGCTCAAAATGAAAACAACTGAAAAAGAGAACAGATAAAGAGTTTTATGATCACCCAATACAATACTGTCAGGGCACTGAGAAAGAATTAATTATTGCTATATTCAACAGCATGCCAAATCCCCCAAACATAATATTGATCATAAATGCCAGCTAAAAAGTGCACCTTCTGAATTATTCCATTTATGTAAAATTTAAAAAGCAGGACAAGGTAATTGATGGTACTAGAAGTCAGGGTAATAGTTACTTTTGTGGAAAACACGGAGCTTAGGGAAATCGTTGGGGTTTATTCTATTTCTTCATCTGACTTCACATTGTGTTTACTTTGTTATATTTCATCCATCTGTACGGTTATGGTTCGTGTACATTTCCTGTATGTTTGTTGTACTTCAATTTTACATAAAGAATGGAGAGGTTTTTTTTGTTTGTTTATTTTTTAATGGTCCCCTTAGTGGTGATAAAAGCACAGAACCCAATAGTGGAACTCGATGTGTGTATATGTGTTCAGGCGTTGTTACCATCGGTTCTTCTCAAATCACAGAACACCAGCTTTTTTATTGTCCCACAATAAATGCCTCTAAACACTGCATCATAAAAAAAGCCTCATCACTATGAAATACAGTCTTGATCTTGGAGTGTGTGTGTGTGTGTGTGTGTGTGTGTGTGTGTGTGTGTGTGTGTGTGTGTGTGTGTGCGCAGTTTGGGGGTTCAGCAAGGTTCTAAAATTATGGAAATAAGAGAAAGGTTATTAAGGTATCAGTTTACCTTTATTATGCATACTAGCAATACCCAATTCAAATGCAGAAGTTACTTAAAAAGAGCATGCATTTAATAATCTAATCTATTCCATTCTGATTGTGGGCACATGATTCAAAATTATCCAATTATTGACCAATAGAATGGGATCTGGAGTCATAATGAAAAGCAGGAATCCTTGAAGTCAGACAGCAATTTTGCATTTATCTTTAACTATGGTTCTTTGTTGTTCATTTCTTAAGAAGCCATTAATATTTTTTGTTACATTCTAAAGAATATGAATTTGAATGAGCTAAAATATTTTAGTGCATAAATCCCAAGTTCTCATATTTTTGTGTTGAAATGTTAACCCACAGTTCTTTATATTTCTCTTTGATGAAAAAAGTGAATTATAGAACAATTTAGTCTTAGGTTAATGAAGAAAAACTAATCAATTTTGAGAGTAGCTTTGATGTTTTAAATTTTTATTCTGCTCTTTTTTAATTTGTAAAATATAACAGGCTGTGTACTTAAAAAAAAAGTTAAGAGTTATAAATTTATGGTAAGAGGTGTCTACAACAATAGAAACAACAAGGATGTAGTTTCAAAATAGTTTTGCATACCAGTTGAAATAGCATTTGGTTATATAAATTCAAAAAATTATTTTTATTTATGCAGGAAAAGTATCAAGGAGAAATTAGAATATAAGGCATGATATTTCTCCAGAAATCTCATGTAATCCTCACATAAACCCAAGTTACCTGGAAAAATAACGTAAAGCAAAGAAACTGAACCTGCATTGTTTACCTAACACACTGTGTTAGTTTTTGCTTCACAAATAATTTACCTTGCAGTATGTTGTATCAAGCCTTGTAATACAAATAACTCTTTCAGATGCTGTTATCAACAACTGTTATCACTGTTATAACTTGCTAACCAAGTTAACGATTTCAGCAGATTCCAAAAAGGTGCTATATCTAAGGAATCAACTGTCAGTACTCAGAGAGTCACGAGAATACTCAGAATGTCCTTTATCACGTTGCCCTTGTAGCTGCTTCTTTTCAAGGGCAGGGGGCTGGCCCGGTTATACCTTCACATCCTGCCGGAGCTCCGTATCTTTCTGGAAGCTGTCCACCTCCAACATCCGACAGAACATTATGAGGTTTTCTTTTCGCCACCTAATTGTCATTATGGTAGACCATGTATTTACTCCTAAGTGGTTCGGGGTAATGGATTAGGTTGTTGTCTGTCAGGGAAAGCACAGATGTGGGGCCCCGTGGAGACAGAGGCCTCTCTTCAGTCTGCAGGAAGCAAGGGGCTGGCAGTGGTGCTTGCTGGGCCGGACAAACCCTTCTTGTGGTAGGTGGCCCACTGGGAGGTAACTGGAGATCTGCAACACATCCACTACAATCAGCAAAAGGGCACAATAGCATCTCTGTTGGGAACTGGGGGAGAAGTTGTTTAAATAAAATTGCAAGGTTGTCAGAATGTGAAAGCCATTCTCCAAGGCTCTGTGCATTGTCTAAGGGAATGCAAAGTGGGAATCATTTCCTCTCAGACCACAGCACTGAGACAAAGAAACGTTCAACTGAAACCGTATGATATAAAAGCAAAGCGCACCATATTGTATCTGTCATCATGTTGGTGGCGTATAACAAACTCTTCTCAGAGGTACTTTGAAGTACATATAAATGCTTCCCACTGTGAAGGTTTGTCCTTACGCGATACCCCAACCCCAAAATTAGGTAAAATGGTGATTAGCTATTCATGCCTTTTATATGTGAATGCCAATAAGTATAAAAATGCCCGTTAGAAGGAGCAGTTATGACATAAAATTATCAGTGGTTCTTGGTAGTTTCATTAAGAAAGTATAGTACGTCTGTTGGTTATCCATATCTATATATATGTTTTTGTTTTTGTTATTTTTACCAGCAACATGGTGCTATGGACGTGGGGAATTATTGGAAGCCCCTGGGCTCAAGTCTCTAAAGAAATTAAGTCACGGCTAAACCCAATTATGTCCTGAGAAAGTAAGAATGGGAATCGTGGCCCTGGGCAAGGCACTCCAAGTCATTAGGTTAATGTGCTCATTGCCACCCCGCGATTCTTCACTTAGCTGTTAGGAAGGGGCCACTGGTGGCAGGACAGACAGGAACAGAAGGTGTGAGAAGGCAAAATCAATCTCTTAATCTAAAACCCTGTCCTTTGGTGTACTTTTCTTCCTTTTTGTTCTAGGGTTTGCAAAGCATTTATAATTTTAAAGGAGAGTAGGACCATTTCCTGTTGTGTTTGTTATTTAAGTCTGCAATGAAAAAAAGTAACTAAAAGTAAAGAACAAATGGAAAAAGGCAAAGGAAACGTCTTAATACTCCCCCTCTATCTCCAATTTCTTTTGGTACACCATGTCTTGTTTTGAAAATTATATCTAAAGCGCAGCATTCGGTATCTTCCTTTGAAGTAAGGTGGTCTTCGATTAGGTAGTATAAATAGGTTGCTGTAAACCCACGCCAGCTTTCGGGGTCATAGGAGTATTTGTTCTGGATGTAATTACGTGATCAAATTGCTTTTCTCAAGTCAACATGTTGATCCATACAAGGAATAATATAATCAGCAAAAACGAATAGGTTTGCAAACATCTATGAAAACTTCAGAGCAGAAAAGTTTCCATCTTTCAAATGGTGAGTAGCCCCAAGTTCAAAATAACTTTCTCCACCCACAGATCTCTTTTGTTGGAAGAGAAGGGATGCATGAAATCTGTAACCTCTCTTGCGTATGAAGTGCAATGGCATTCTTGTTCCAGAACTGAATGTCCCCAGAGCAGAGCAGGGCAGCAGCCCAATACCGTGAACAAAAACTTCCCGTTGAACTGGGGGTTTCTGGATGACTTGTCAAGGATCATGTTAAGTGCCCATTCTCCTCACATTTGATTTTGATCAAGAATCGACTTTTAGATTTGTTATATAAACTTTTGTATTGAGGATAAGGGGGTAGTTTTCTGTAAAAGTGGAGAACAGCCTCCCTTAGCTTATCTCATCATATCTAGAGTATAGAACTATAGGTTCTCTATGCTGACATTGAATGAACGTTATGTGACAACTATAACATTACTATTAGAAAATACTAAATAAATTACCAATTTAACTAAGCTGGAAATAGTTTTTTCTGATTAAAGAAAACCACTGAAATACTTTACAAATATGGAAAATCAGGTAAAGAAGACTATATTTACATTTAAAACAGATCTTAAAGCTTTAGTCATTCAAATTTCAAATTCCAAATTAATGCAAGAATTTAACACTTATGTCTCAATTCAGAAGTGGTCCACTGCAAAGGAAACCATCAACAAAGCCAAGAGGCAACCAACCAACTGGGAAAAAATATTTGCAAACAATGCCTCTGATAAGGGGCTAATATCAAAAATATATAAAGAACTTGTACAACTCAACAAGAAAAAAACAAGCAATCCAATTAAAAAATGGGCAGATGACCTTAACAGACACTTCTCTCAGGAAGACATACATATGGCCAACAGATATATGAAAAAATGCT
>PVKE010023476.1:0-24606 GCA_004027555.1 Craseonycteris thonglongyai
GGGAGGGAGAGTTGTGTGGGGAGGGGGGAGTGGGCACCAGATATATCGGGTTGGAGGGGGACCTGATTCTGGGAGCTGGGCACATAATGGGATGCATGGGTGATGTGATGTGGAGTTGTCCATTGGAAAACTGTCTGATTGTTACCAACCAATGTCACACCATTAAATTTAACAATAAAATATAATAATATTAAAAAAAAAACCTCAATTTTTAGATTAATCCTACTATCTACATTCTGTACTCCTTGGTTGCTAAATGCTGATAAAGAAATTTATTTTTTCTCCTACTTATAGTACTATAATTCCTGGTCTTCAATCCTTGACTTTCATACTTCATAGTAAACTTTTATATTTCCTTAATCAGTTTTCTCTTGTATTCTCTCTGTAGTAACTTCAAACCTTTTCCACTTTCCTCAAGATATCTATCTTACTAGCATCCTAATTTTCAGAATATTATCATTTATCTTACTTCAAGAGAAAACAGAATATGCCAAAAGAAAACTCCTTAAATATGTTATTCTCACTCTTTTACCTACAAATGTACTAAACCTATGTTTCCTCCTCACCTATATCACTGGAAAAGGGTTATTTCCTCCCCTCTCCTCAGTGCAACTGCTTTTCTTTGTCTATTTTAACAAGATTCCCAGGTGGTTCATATGAACATTAAAATTTGGAAAACAGGGGAAGCCTGGATGGCTCGGCGGGGTAAGCGATTGCTTTGCAGTCTCGGAGACCAAGCCCCAGCCCGTGTGGACCCATTTGCTGGACTGGGGTGTGCTTCCTGTGTGGAAGGCCCCCAGACCATTTTCTGCTCTGTGCAGCCCCTACCCACCTGTGTGGAACAAAACCATGTTGAAAACTGATGATTTACAACTATGGAGACTGCTCTGGGCACTCCCCACTTCTCTCTGTCTCTCTCTGTCTGTCAAAAACAATAAAATAATCTTAAAAAAAATTTTTTGGAAAACATGTAACTCCTAATAGTCTTCCTATAAACTCTTCTTCCCCTCCTTTCAATCAATTAACATTGATCTTACCCATTTCACTGTAAGCTCCATGAGGGCAATGTCCATATCTGCTTTACTTCCTATGTACCTACACTTCTGAACACAGGGTTTGGTACAGAATAGGTACTCAATAAATATTAATGAATATTTAGTTAAATAAACAATTGTTATAAGAGAAATCCCTTCAATTAAGTAAGAGATTAGAGTAAATGACCTCTAAGTGTTGAATTGTGGGTCTCTGATTTTTGTTTCATTCATAAATTTTGCTTTGGTCTACTCACAGTGTAAATATCTTTTATACTTTTGGTCCCTCTTTCTTGTCTTGGGTAAGGCTAGGGCACATTAATTTTCTTCACAATTTAGCCTCCAGAATAGACATGATAAAATAATATTTCTTGATAAACAGTTTTTCACACTAGAAAAAAGTCTAAGGAAAGGGAATATGGTGGTAAACACATGATGGTTCTGGAAAGTCAAGCAAAATAACAAATCCGCTTACTCTGCCCATGCCTAGTCAAACAGACATGCTGGAAACTGAATTTAGAAAGTCTAAGACAAAGGAAGAGGGAAGGGAGGGGCCAGGGAGAAAGTGAGAGGCTAGAATAGTCATAATAAAAATAACAATATCAATGATCATAATTAGTATTTACTGAGCACATGTACCGATGTGTGTTATTTTAGTAGTATTATCTCAGTTAATTCCATGACAACTTCATAAAGTAAGGACTATTGCTATTCTTACTTTACATATAAAAAATAGAGGCAGAGAGCTTTTATTTGATTGACTCAAGGATATCTAGTAAGTGTATGCTGGACCTGGGATTTGAACCCTGGAGTCTGCTTTATTTTCAATCTTGCAGTGATGCCTTTTTAATAAAGTGACGGGTTACTTACAGAAGATTTAGGGCATTTGTTGTGGTATACAACAAGGAAAGGCTATGGGGGTCAAAATCTATGACTGTTAAAGAATTAGGGTAGTAGCCAGGAGTATCACCCCCTAGAAATTTTGAAATGTAGAACAACATCTATGGTTCCACAAACCTTAAAGCTTCTTGCTCTTAAAAAAGAAAGAGCTCTCTGAATGTAGAAATGGTCAAATACTCATAGTTGTCTTCATCTCCAACATTTGTCATAACTTTCCTACTTATATTGACTATACCTACTGCCCCAAACCATGTGCATGCAAGTCATCAGTTATCACTGCTGACATAATTAACACATACACACATGCAAACCTTGAAGACAAATCATCTCTCTTAGAATAAGGACCACTCTTATGTGATGACACCTCATGCCAAATACCTGTACTTCTTGTGTACCAATTGATCCCCTTCACCAGACCGTCTGTGTTCCACCCTTGTAGGTGATAATTTCAAGTTCCTACCCCACTTCTAACTGCTAGTAATCCCAGAATCCCTACTCCACCTTTGACATTCAGATGTTGACTCTTCTTTAGTCTAATTATATAAATCTAAGAAGATTTAAAAGATTGTTTATATGAGACTGTAGAAGGTCTCGATAAAGAAATTTACTGAGAAAGCATTGGGACCAAAGTCACATTTACATCTGGTTCCTCAAATTAAGAAAGCATACTAATGTACTTCCTTGCATCTAAATAAAATACTTTAGTTTAGAATCTATTGCAGTTACATATCATAAAAGTTATAACACAGGAACAAAATCTCTTTCCAGTACATGAGAAAATGTTAAAGTTCATACATCCAAAATCTCCTTTTAGTTTACGATGGGTAAATAATGAGTTAATTATTAACTTGTGCTTTTATGCTTGCTTTCACTAAAAATGTTGGAGTGATATGCACCTTTAAATAATTCAGGCCTGTACTTTGTCTGGTTTTTAATGTTACTGAATTCCATTTACACAACGCAATTCAATGCATAATAAAAAACCACCTCAAAATTTTTGTCTAACACCTCATCAATTGTAATAGACATGTGATTTTGCTAAGTTCAATGGGATATGTTTGCAAATGTATGTTTGTGTTCTTGCTTTTCAGAGGTTATATTGGAGAGATCAGTCACTATTTTCTTTTATCTTCACCAGATTAATCTAAAGAACTGTACAGTCACTGTCCTAGTGACAACACACCAATAGAGAAGGTTTAGGCATAAGAATAGGTACTCTGACAGTATCATTTTGGCTTGAACAGGATTTTAATATTTGAGTAGTTCTTGTTTTTTCACTCTTGAAATCTCAGTTATGAAGAAATATGTCTTCAATAAATCTCAGATACTTATAAACTATGTGCATAATCCTTGATCTTTTTTTCCATTACAGGGTAATCTAGACAGACTACATATTTTCTTGAGAAAATACTTTAGGAGCATTAAAAACTTCTCAAGTGATATTATGTCCACTATATCAAAATATAGCCTACAAGTTATGTATCTGATTCACTTAAGAATTGCACTGTAAATCATATATTCCAAAGATATCGTTTGCCTCCTTCCCATGTGCTCTTCTAGAACCTTTGCATTCCTTCACTAAAAGGTCAAATCTAAGTCCTCTCCTTTTGATTCTGGGTCAGTTGTGACTGGCTTTTAACCAATAAAATGTGGTAGAAGTGGCAGTGATTATTTTTCTGAGTCTAGGTCATAAAAGGTGATGCAGTTGAGATAGAACCTAAACACTAATGCTTGGCCACCTGAACCACAATGCAACCAATGAGAGTCCTCTAAGGCTGTCAGGCAGTGAGGAAGCCCAAACTATCCTCCATGGAGAGACCCCATAAGGGAGGATCCCTGAGACTACATTGACAGATAGATGCCCAACAAGCTCCAGCTACTGCCTAACTATAACCTATGAGAGCCCATGAACTTTCATAGACTGCCAAGCTGAGCTTCTCCCAAATTACTGACCCACAGAAACTCTGATGTATAATGACAGTTGCACATTAAGCTACTAAGTTTGGGGGTAACTTATCATGCAACAATAGTAACAGGAGCAAACTGTTTAAAGTTAAGCACTCAAAATTAACATTTTTAAAAGCTAGACAAAAAGCAGGACTGTTCACATAAAGTAAGAAAAGATTATTTCCAAATGGCCTTTTAACCTGTTTCCTCAAAGCAAGAAAGTTGCCATTTTTTACTTCCATAAAAGTGAATCGAGTTAATGGAATCTTTACAAAGTAAAAAGCTTAAACTGATGATGAGATAACCACCAATTTAGATACTCTTTAAATATTACCACTTTCCTAAGAGCATAACTTCTACCTTGTTCTGCCAAGATAGATAGATATATGGGAGGAAGAGTGGGGAGACAGACAGACAGACAGACAGACATGATGGAGACATGGTACAACTGACATAAATTTGAAATGATATAAAAAGGCTGTCTGCTTTAACTTTTGCTGAATCATTTCCTAACTTTCATTATCTTTACAAAAAATAATTATGACAAGGAAGGGAAGAGCACCCGACATTATACACCTGTTGTTTTTTAATGAAAATTTTGGGATGCCAAGATAACTCAACAGGTTGGGCACTTGTCTTGCAATCATTAGGTCCGGGGATTGAGTCCTAGCCCTGGCCCATGTAAACTCCCATGTGCTGAGCTGCAGCACAACTGGTAATTGCTGAACTCTAGCAGCAAAGGTTCTTGTGTCCCATGTGGGAGTCCCCCAGTTCAGTTCCCACCCCAGGCAGCCCCACATCCACCTGTGTGAAATGAAACTATGTCACAACTAATGGTATACAACTATGGAGACTACTCTGGGCCTTCCCTTTTCTCTCTCTCTCCCTCTCTCTTACACACACACACACACACACACACACACCTCAAAAAGAATTTTAAATAGCACCCTCTGTGGTAGAGTAGATCCAAGTTTTGTGGAGACAGAAGTTTGTGGAAAGTTGGAGAGTCTCTTTAAAAAAAGAAATATCAAATTAGAAATGCAAAATTACAAATACAAATTACTGAGACTAAGAAAAGAAATCAAAATAAAAAAAAAAAACAACAAATTTTGAAAAGCTGACAAATATTACCAACATCACAATATCCAGGAAGAATATATTTGTGTTAATTAACCACCTGACACACATCTATAATATCTTTTAATTACTTTGGGAGGGCTGTATTTATATATTTATTATTTCTTTATATGACAATATTATAAAGTATTTTCTGTAGCTAAAAATAATCTTTACTTTAGCATGATTGATTGAAATTTTTTTATTAATAGTTTATAAAACTTGTATATGTTTCCTCCCCCTTCTCTCTGTCTCTCTCTGTCTCTGTTTCTCTCTGTCAAAAATCAAGAAAATAAATCTGTAAAAAACAAACAAAAACTTGTATATGTTTAAAATCACATATGATGCTATATTATTAGATATGTATACCCACATTTGTGTGTGCATGTGTATGTATGTATGTGTGTATATATATATTTTTTTTTTTCAGAATCAAGTCCTCTATTTAAAGTTTTGCACATCAGATGACTAAAAGACTTTTCTACTGTCCTGCTTTTGGCTTTTTAAAAACTTTATTTTTCTTCTATTTTACAAATAGTTTGTCATTGCAAGATATATTCCTATTGCAATGTTGCTCTATCAAGTGATTTGGGCCAGTAGGTGATATGAATATGTCTAGAGGTCACTGCTATACCACTATAACTAAGAATAATTTAGCTATGCAAGGAAGTGACTACAAGTCACATAAATATATCCTCCTAAATGGAAGTATCCGTACTTCAACTTCTCCTTACCTAGATTCTAAACATGCTGTGGCCACTGCAGTGCCACATGGCATTAAGAGAATATATGATATCAGGGAAATTGGAGCTGAAAGCGACAGTGTTCTTAACAGATTGTGGTTAAAATATCTATAAAACACATTCTCATGTGAACAAACTGAAGGGCTGCCCCAGAGTTCTGAAAGGGGCACATGCACATAAAAAGCTCTGAAGCTGAGGTTTCAATGGGTTCATAGTAAATCAACCTTATCTGTGACTCTATATTTTTCCAACCCCCTTTGGAGAGTTTTCAGACATTTTAGGGGAGATCTCCGTTCCAGGTCAAGTCTTTGGGCCTATGATTGATGCCTGCCTAACACCACGGAGAGGGGGTGATCTTTTCCAGTTTGGCTACTCAGATGAACCCATTCCTAGACCTTATCAATCAGTTCATGTAATCCAGGAAAGGTGAATGAAAACTTCCTAGAATTGACATACAACTGTTTATGGAAAGAAATCCTCTTTCTACCGGGGATGCTAAACAAAAAAGGAGTCTGGGTATGCTGATGACCAATTTTTCTACATGAAAAGACCTTTCTTGAGAATAAAGCCAGCACTTACACACATTACTGTGAGATGGAAGCTAACAGTATTGAAACCTCTAGTGCCATCTGTGAACTCTCCCTAACTCCTCCCTGTTGTTACAGACAATAAAGTCCCTTTGTACTTCACCTAGTTGAATTGGAATCCTACCATTTACAAATGAGACTTAAGTAACATATACTTTCTTTTGCTACATTAGAGTGTCTAGCTCCAGTTATGTGGCAATACAAAAAAAAAATGCAAATTTTAATAAAAAATACATTTATAAACATCTTGATCATTTTCAGAAATTCTCAGAGCTGGCAATATCGCCAAAATGAAAATACCATGCATATAGTAGAGAAAGAAAGGATAAACACACAAACAAAACTAGTAATTGTATTAAACTAATAAGTTTTAATAGGACAAAACAAAGGATGATTTATGCTAAAATAGGTCTAGTAGATTTAAAATATAAATCTTAACTCTTAAGTAAATTTTATAAATGTATTACTAATCCCAAAAATACGACATAACATATAATATTTTTAATATGTGTATCAGACAAACATCAAAAAATAAATACAAATTGGGAGCACCCAAATAGAATCAATCACATAAAATTATATGATAGAGGTAACATTTAAGATCAATAAGAAAACCAAAGATTACTTAAACAATAGTCCTGGGGTAATTAAGTAAGGAAAAAAGAAAAAGAAAGAGAAACCAAGATCATACCTAAAGTGAAAAGCAATTCTATGATTTGAAGCTTTAAAAGTAAAAAATAATAAGACTAGTAGAAATCATAGGTAAATATTTATGTGTTCATGGAGTTGAAAAATATACCACCAGAGCTACAATTCCATAAATAAAAAATATTTCTATGTATTAAATAAAATTTAAAAATATCAAAATATAAATTTAGAGTACATATATAAAATACAAATATAAAATTAGAAAACAAATGACAAGCTAGAAATTTATATTTTAAATATACCTGACAGAATATAGAAAGAACTCTTACAAATCAATAAAGAAAAATAAGAATAAGTGCTCTAGTAGAAATGTAGATAAAGAGGAAGTTTTATTCCCTACCAATACTAGAAAAGACATACTATGCATCAAAATGTTGACAATGGCTATATCTGAACAGTAGAGTTACAGGTAATTTTTGTTTACTACTTTGTGTTCCTTAAGATAAAGCATGTGTTCATTTGTAATCAGAAAAAACAAATGTTTATGTAACTTAAAAGCTTATAATAAGCGTTAGGGGATGAGGCCCAATACTAACCAGGCTGTCACTTTGAATGAAACCTTTAGGCATTAGTTGCTTGTTTCTGTTTCATACTATGCTTTAGAAATAAAACTAATGACACATGACAACCTTTACAATTGATTTTATTAATTTAAATGCACCTAAGTCCTTTATCTGCCGTGTCATGGAACGCTAATACTCTTATCATTCCACTTTAGGTTAAGACTAATTACAGGTTCCCACCTCTGAAGGTCAGTGCCTCAAAAGTACCTGTTTCATCTCCGTAGGCCCAGGGCCCAGCTTGATGCCCGATCATGGGAGAGTGCTCAGTAGCTATTAGCTCAACTGAACTGAACTAGGCCTCTATGATTATGAAACCTGATCCAGCAAGAGATGGTAAAACAGAGTCAATTAGTTACCATGTAGTCATTTGCAGGTCAAGTATTTTCATGGACACTCATATACTAATTTATTTTAAGTCACTGACATTTTCCGTTAAATTTCAAATGGTTCATATACTCAAAAAGAAACAAGCTGACTATGAGTTTTAGTCACTTGATATATGGAAATATATGATATATAGGGAAAAAAGTTACAAAGTTAAAAATTTTCTCAGGTTCTTAATACAAAACTATGCTCAAGACATTCAGATTGGCCTTTTTAGCCACCTCTTCTTGCTTGAGGCCTGCTTCTACATCTTGGAAGTATACTTTCTCTACTTTTAGTCTCAATAAACTTCTATCTAACAAAAAAAGACATTCAGATTATGAGAATGTTCAAGTGAAAGTAAACCAAGTCTATGATTATATTAAATTATAAGCTTTTTTCCAAATATTTAAAACTTTCCATTAACATATTGTTTCCAAGTGTCTAAATTGTCATAAGTTGTAATTACTTGCATAAAAGTATCAAAATTCTTTTTTCTAAAGATTTATTTTTGTTTTTGACAGAGAGAAAGAGAGAGAGAGAAGTGGGAGGGCCCAGAGCAGTCGCCATAGTTTTTTGTCATTGGTTTTCTACATACGTAGTTTCATTCCACAGGTAGACTTGGGCTGTGCAGGGCTGGAACCAGGCCAGGAGCCTCCCATATGGGAAGTTCACCCCAGCAAGAGCCAAACTGGGAACCCACCCCAGTTCAGCATATGGGTCCACATGGGCCAGTGGTGGAATTTGATCCTTGGACCGTGGAGCTGCAAGATGAGTGCTCAATTCACCGAGTCATCCTGGCGTCCCCAGATGTATCAAAATTCTTAAAAGCCACTTTTCTTACACAAATTATTTTCATCTGAAGACTACTTTTGCTGTTAAGTTACTTGATAAATAGGTTTCTTGATAGGTCCTCTAATGTTTATGCTCTGCTGAGCCAGTGACATTCATAATGTCTTAATTAGTAAAGGCTGAATTAGTAATACTTCACTATGCTAGCAACATTTTAAATAGATTGTGATATAAAGTGCAAGCATTTCTACAAAATGATCTTTTTTTTTTTGCATTTTGTTCTATTTATTTATTTATTTGTTTGTTTGTTTATCTACTTATACATTTAATGTCCCCTCCTCATGCCCCCCAGCCCTCCCCCCTCACCTCCCCACCTTCACCCCCAGGCAACCACCAAACCACTGACTGTGTCCATAAATTTTTGTTTCTTTGTTACTTTCAGTTTTATATTCCACCTATGAGTGAAGTCATATGTTTCTTGATTCTTTCAGTCTGACTTATTTTGCTTAATAAGATGTTTTCAAGGTTCATCCATGTTGTCATAAATTGCTGTATTTCATCTTTTCTTATTGCTGAGTAATATTCCATTGTGTAAATGTACCACAACTTCTTTATCCAACACAAAGAATATTATTATTTAATGTAGAATGCATTTATCTAAAATTTTATTTATCCATAGCATGTTAACTCTAAAATAATGAGAATTTTAGCTTCACTTATTTTGAGTAATAGGCCTTAAAAGTGTTTTATTCACTTTATGATGAAAAGATAAATATATATTTCTTTCATTATAAAATAATTCTAACATCTTAAATGTACTTTTACTTTTCATTACACACTAAATCATCAAATAAACATTGAGGATTATGAATGATTTGGCTTTTAAATGACTGCTTCTGTATATCATTTCTTTACAAATCACTCTTCTCATTTTAAAGGTAATTAATCATAGAATCCACAATAACAGAAGTGGGAGATGATGTGAGAAGGTTACAAATTTACTCACACATTGTAACCCCATGTGTTAAAAAACATAGCTTTTTTATTTTTAACTGATCTGATCTCTGTCAAGAATCCTCACTAATCAGCTTACGAGCTTCCAGGAACTCCTGCATGTCTCCACTCCACAGCACACCACACCACCACTTTCACTTTCCTGGGTTTTCCACACGTTGTGTATGGACAACTTCGCCTAGGGGGTCTCCTCTTCCTGTACCCACCCATAATTTGACCCCAAGTGTGAGGCCCCTTGTTTTGGCTTCCCAAATAATACATTCAACACCATCACTCCCATTCTATGAGTCAACCAAAATGGGGAGGGGAACCCATTATATTCATGAACCTCTCACTTCCCCTAACTTTGCCAGTCTCTTCCAGCTCTCATTGCAACCAAATGAAGGGGCAGCCTTTCGACCTCCTTTTTCCTTACATATCCACTGTAAATGTTTATAACCTCTCCTTGAGGTAGCATGTTGTACTGCCTTTTCCCAGGAGGCCATAATGATGAATTACTATAAAATACTAGCTCACTAATACCTCAGATATGGAAAAGTAATAAACTAAGCTATTGGTAAATATATGGGCTACAATGCCTATTCTCTATGACCAGCAGTGGTTTGGATTAAGACTGACATTCACACTTACAGGGCACAAAAGGTTTTAACTGTCATTAGGTTTACTTAGGTACAGCAGAAGAAATACAGCATGTTCGCATGATAATATCAAACATATCCTCAACAGAAATTCTTGCAGCAGTCCAAGCATTGCTTCTCAGATCCCATTACGATTATGCTCAATTCAGTTGTAAGAAAAAGAACCCTAAAAGTTAATGCAGGCTACTCTAACACAAAGAAGCCTCATATATGAAAGAAAATACATCTGATAATAACCCATGAGAGTATTTTCCAAGTCCCTACAAGATGCAAGGTCTGACAATTAAGTTCGCAAACTTGCGGAAGCCAGAATGGCTCAGCGGGTTAAGCACTCACTTGCAGTCCTGGGCACTGAGGATCGAATCCCGACCCCAGACCAATCAGACCCATATGCTGAACTGGGGTGTGCTTTCCCTGAGGGAGGTCCTCAGTTCAGTTCTTGCCCCGATTTGATCCCTGATTCAAGGGTTCATGCCTCCCATGCCCCTGGCCCAGTTCCCACCCTGTGCGGCCTCTGCCACCTGTGTGGAACAAAACCTTGTCAAAGAAACTAATGACATACAACTATGGAGAATGCTCTGGGCCCTCCCCCTTCTCTCTGTCTCTCTATATCTTTGTGTCTCTCTGTCTCTGTAAAAAACTCTCTGTCAAAAACAATAAAAAAAAACCTTAAAAAAAAAAAAAGGTTCACAAACTTGTCACCATGTGCTTAATTGGCAGCACCACACATGGTAAGGTTTTATAACCTTGGTATATGAGTGTCTGACAGCTATGTTCATGTCAACATGTGGTGGTGTATGGGATTGACGTAAAGACAGTAAAGAAAAACCAATGGAACAGAACAGACTCCAGAACAAAACTCGGACATTTACAGAGACAATGGGAATGGAAAACCAGTAGGGGAAAAAGAATATTCACTAAATAACTTGGGAACAATTGTTTATCTATATAGAAAAGCAAAAACTACATAAGATTCTTTGTATAAAAACAATTCCAGGTAAAACAAAAATTTACTATAGCATTTGTAGAAGATTAATACACTTAGGGTCTGTGTGACCTTGAGGAAAGGAAAGACTTCTTAAATAGATTACAACAAGCACAAATCATAAAAGCAACAGAAACATTTGATTATATTGTTAAAAGTTAATTCTATCAAGAGACACTAAAAGCAGTGAAAACTCAAGCTATAAACTTGAGTATCTGCAATATAGTAAATTGAACAGGAATTAGTTTTCTATGTTATATAAATAACTACAAATTTTTTTTTTAATTACTGACTCTAAAGTGGTCATTGGATAGGAATAGAAATTTCATAGAAGAGGAAAGACAAATGGCCAATAAACACAAAAAGATGCTCAACCTAATTAGTTATCAAGAAGATGCAAATTAAACACCCCAAAATATAGCAATTCACAACTGCCAGATAGTAGACAATTTAAAAAAGTCAGAGTTTCAAGGATGTGACACAATAGAGTGCTCATCTGCTGTTGGTCAGTATATAAACTGATACTTCAACTTAGGGAAATTCTTTGGCCTTTGTTCCTTCAGTCAATATATATTAATTGGTTATCTACTATGTACCTAGTACTATTCTAGGTCTACAGCATGAACAAAACAGATAAAGATTACCATTTCAATTTGAACATATACAATTTTTATGACCTAAATTCTACTTTCTGGCAAGGATATGTCCTACAAAAGGTAAATACATAACATACAGAAATCTGTACATATATAAATGTTCAAAATAGTACTGCTTCTAATCAAATGAACAGAAAAAGGTGATAGTAAACTGTGTATCATCAGTTGAATAGATAAATTAAATACAAAATAATATAAAACAACATTGAAAATGAGCTACAGACGCATTTCAAAAATATATAAATCTCAAAAAATATTAGTGGAAGATTATATAACAATAGATAAAAGCTAAAAATATTCTGAAGATGTATAAATATTTAGTGGTAAACTATAAAGAAAATAATGGAATAATTAACATAATTCCAGAGTAGAATTACTTGTAGGTAGAAAGTAGGAAATATCTAGAGTAGGGTTTTATTTTTTAATCAGATGGGAGCTATATGGGACTTTGATTTATCTTTTCCAAACCACAACTGTGATTTACATATATTTTAAAAATATTTTATTTTTATGTTAAAAACAGGCTAAGTCTTTAAAGATCAATTAGGCTAAGTTTACTGCTTGATTATCAACTTAAACCAATTTAGACCAAAACAATACAGTAATAAAATTAAGGACTCACAAATGTCACTGCATATATATATATATATATATATATATATATATATATATTAGCATATCCTATCAGCATAAATTGTCTCAGTAAATATTTAAAGAGCAACTTAAATTCATAAGAATATTAAAAGGAGAAAGGGATATATGATAATGTGGTTATAAAGAGCAAAGTCTATATAGCATTTTATGAAATTGTTTAAAGGTTCAATTGAATTTGTGCTCCAAAAATATTTATATATGTAATTTTTTCCCAGAGACATGCCTACCATGGTAGAATTACTCTGCAGGAAACAACCAAAGTGTCCTTTGATAGATGACTGGATAAAGAAGTTGTGGTACCTTTACACAATGGAGCACTACTCAGCAGTAAGAAAAGATTAAATACTGCCATTGCGACAACATGGATGGAATCTGAAATCATCACGTTAAAGAAAACAAGTCAGAAAAAATAAAGACCATATGACTTCACTTATATGTGGAATATAAAACTAGAAGTAACAAAGAAACAAAAACTCATGAACACAGTCAATAGTTTAGTTTAGTGGGTACCTGAGGGTAAGGGGGGAGGGAGACTAGAGGAGGGAAGAGGCATCAAATACATGATGATGGAAGGAGAACCGACTCTGGGTGGTGAGCACACAATGCAACACATAGAGGCTATATGGTAGAATTGTACACCTGGAACCTACAAGTATGTAATTTTTAACAACAAATGTCACCCCAATGAATAACAATTAAAAAAAAAGAAATAAACCTTGAAAATCATGAACAAACATTTAGAAATAATTTTTAAAAGTTTAATAAAAAGTTACTTATATAAATTGATTCAGCATAGTGTTTATAATGTTAGAAATCATATTTAGTGAACATTATTTAAACATAATTTCAGTTTAAGGCTAGCAGATGAAGCTGAGGTAATGATTTTCAGAATAGAAATACTGAAATGGAGGCACTTTTAAAAGGTCAATAATTATTTTAACCCTTTAAATCAAATTCTAATAAATAACTCCTCTTTATACTCTAGTTAGGAAGTTAGAAAGGAAAGAAATAAATATACCTATTATCCTTGATACATATTGATAGAAGTGTTTACACACATAAGTAAATTATTTTTACAGAAAATTCTTAATATAATTTCTTTTGTAATTTAAGCATTAAGAATTTTGCTATAAAATGCTTATGTAAAAAATATAAAGCTTAAAATTGTGTAAATAACTATATGCCACTATTGGTGGGTATATACACATAATTTGGGGAGATCTGTACAATATATGCAACAAATTAGCATTACAGTGAATTAGTATCACTACTGGATGTATACAGTAGTAGATATAATGCAACTAATAAAATTCATAGAATGAAGTATACAGGCATATTTTTTAAAACTTCAGGATAGTAAGAAAAAATGTTTCTGTGATTAAAGGTTTGGTATACTCTGTTTAATCAAATAATCTAATTTCTAAACACCAAAGTATTTTAAAATGTCAAGTGAAATTAGTTTAGGAGAGTTGTTGATTTTCAGTGAAAAGGTTAGTCATAAATGAAATACTGCTTTAACTACACTTTCCTATGACATACTTTGTATAGTCAATCACAAAGCAAGATCCAATTACTTAAAAATTACACACTACATGTATGAATGTCTGCATGTGTGTATATGTATATGTATGTATGTATATATGCACACATATATTTCTCTCTTTTTTATATATACATGCATAATAGTACATTTGAGACATTTTTTTTCCTGGATTCTACAAATTAATCTGTTAGGTTTTTACACAATATATTTTTGGTATGCAGTCATGATCGTTCTTTCTCTAGCTCTGTCAGTTTCACACTGCTCTATAGTGTGAAATTGACAAGAAATGGTGTACAACTGACAATTGGAAGCACAGAAATTTAACAAGAAATTACTATGCACATTGTTTGAAAAGGTTTAAAAAAGCAAATATTTGATAGCAGACTAATGTTCCAATTTGATGAGATATTTCAAAGGACCCTAGATTGTTCTAAATGTATGAGCTTTTGTATATGTACATGTGGTTAAAGAATGAAAGTAGGATACTCTAGACAACAGTATACTACCTCACTACCTTATAGGAAAAGATGTACAGCGTTTGTAAAATGAAGCCTTATAGCCATAGCATCTACTTATCTCCCTAGAATTAACGTGTAGTTCCCACTTTTGTATTCTTGTGGATAATGGTCATTTCTTTATAGCAACCTTTTCAACTTCCTTTACAACAAATACAAAATATAACAACAGTTTTAAAAAAGGAATGGTGTAGGTCACCTTTGATATTCTTTATCTTTCCCTTCATTAAAATCTCTTGTTTATCAATTGCCCTAATAAATTAGTTACCATTATTTGGAGTCTTAGAGGTAGGACACCACTTCAAGCCTCCTTCCATCTACTTAATGCATGCCTTACTATTCTCCATATCCTCTCTGTGTTTTTGTTACCTCCTCTTGCCCCATTCAAGGCACTGTTTCAACAATACAGTTAGACAAGCTGGAATGACATTGCTAACCATTCCACTTACTAGCTGTGTGATTTAAGGGCAGTTACTCTCTGAACCTCTGTTGCTTGCTATGAGAGTGTTAGCACTTAACACTGCAGCAATTTTGTAAACATTAAATGTGATTTTACATATAAAGCATTTAGCAGAACGGCTGAAACATGGTAAGACTTCAATAAATTGTGGTGGTGAGTTAGTATTTTCATTGTATTACTCTTTACTACTGCCCCGCTTCTAGACTTTTGACATTATTGTATCATGGCAAAGTCCAATATCAATAACACAAAAGTAGGGGAAGCTGGGGCAGCTCGGCGGGTTAAGTGCTCACTTTATAACCTTGGGGACTGAGGATTGAATGCCAGCCCTGGCCCGTGCAGACCCATATGCAGAACTGGGGTGTGCTACCCATATGCAGAACTGGGGTGTGCTTCCCATGTGGGAGGCCCCTAGCTCGGTTATCACCCCCCGGTTTGGACCCTGGTTCGAGGGGGCGCGCCTTCCATGAGGGAGGTCTCAGCCCAGTTCCTGCCCTGTGCAGCCCCCGCCCACCTGTGTGGACCAAAACCATGTTGAAAACTGATGACGTACAACTATGAAGACTGTTCTGGGCTCTCCCCCTTCTCTCTCTCTCTGTGTCTCTGTCTCTGTCAAAAACAATAAAAGAAATCTTTAAAAAAATAACACAAAAGTAGTCAGAAAATGATGGGCTTAACAAGTGACTGACTTATAATAATGAGGTGGAGGAAATAATGTTATAATAATAAATAATATTAGTAATAATGCAAATATCTTTCATAGACACTATTTCATGTAATATGCATGGCATCTGTGCAAGTTTTGTAGGGAAGATATAGTTTTCCTTACTTTAACAATGTGGAAATTAAACCACAGACAGGTTAAATAAGTAGCCAATTGGACACTGACCGGACACTGAGACAGTTAATGTAAAATGGAGATCAGAAACCACATCATGTCAACCCAAGTATTCCACAATGTGTAATTTAAATGAGCATGCCAATCCATTTTGAAATATTAACCCTTTGGTTCAAGCAGTGCTTCATGTGTATTTTGTTAAACACCTGGACTACAGTGTTCTTTCAAAGAAGATAAACAAATATTCAACATTAAAAATAGATCACAGCTGCCTTAAAAGGTGGTGTGAGTACAGCAGAAGAAAGATAATTTATCAGGTAATCCATCAATTTCTATGACTTTATTATTTTTACACATTCAAGATATATTAAAAATAGACTCTAACATGACTTATCCTACTTAAAATATCCATCAGTTTTATTTTTCCAAAAAGTAACATGCTGAACAACGTAAAACATAACATTTATTTTCTGGTACATGGGACTTTCAAGGGGAGTTGCGTTAGCTAAGCAATATTAGGATCCTACAGTATGAACTTTTAATACTTGGAAAAAGTCCTATGTAATTGGGAAAATAATATCTGAAAAGTATGTGATTGCTACAGTTATAAGTAACTACATCAGCCTTTTAAGGATTAACCACAGGAAAGAGCAAGAATAATCACCACCCCAAAATATTTATAGTTGACTTAAGTAGATTATAATCAGATAATCTTCCTGCTTAGATACATTTTTTAAAATAAACTTAGAGTTATATACAAAACAAGGATAAATTGAGAATTATATGATTAAAAACATAATCAGCAAATGTATTCAAATGAGAACTGTTTTGAATAACCACCATAAAAAAAAACCATATCATGACACACCTAAATTCTACATATTTAAACCATATGGAGCACATCAAAGCTACCATACAGTGACTGAAAAGATTTATTTTGGATATTGAAGAAATCTTACTTGTGAGCAGATGCCTAGACTAGCTTGGAGGCAGCAAGTTTTCACTGGGTGACTAATCATATAACTGGGGGCATTTTTGTGAAATCTATGCAGAGGATATTTAGTAGAAAATGCATGCAGACTGATAACAAACAATATAAGCATGTTAATATATTTCTGACATGCATCACAATCACAATCCAGGCCCTGAATCTTAAAACAGAAGTAGTTCATCCCCATTCTCAGAGAGCAACTGCCCTTTTGTCAGGTTTGACTCTGCTTTCAGACAAAGATTGATAAGAAGTTTGCCAAATAAAATGCACACGATTAGACTCTTACAACACAGCTATCCCAATAATAATCTCTCATTTAATCCTTCAGGTTCTGAGTGGCTAATTCTGGAGAAACTCAAAACACATTATAAATTTTCTTTTCCTTTTTTAAAAATTATGAATGCAGTCAAAATCTTCCATATCTATGTGAAGGGTAAAAACTTGGCTATGAAATGAAGTCACATGAAAATTTATCCTAGAATTTTCCAGCTACAAGATGTAGTCAAAATCTCCTGTTTTGGAAATAAGGACTTTGAAGCCCAGAGCATTATGTGACTTATTTAAGGTCTCAAAGTCAAGTAGTAACAGCCTCAAGTTGAATATCCAGAAAACCCAAATCTCATCTGGTATTCTTTCTACCACACCACAATTTCTTCTATATGGAAGGGAGCAGTCATTGTGAAAGTGCCACATTTGTTAAGTATGGGTATTAAAAATTTATCTTTCTCACAATTAATCATTTTTGGAGCCCAAAACAAAACAGTATTATTATATGTGTAAATATTTTTTTACAATAACTTTTAAGTCTACTATTATCTGCTTTCACCATGTTGTATACTCTTCCCAAAGAACTGAGGTCATCAGAAATCCTTAATACTGGTTGACAAACTAGTCTTTAATTCCTAAAAATAATTATCTCTAAACTCTCACTTGGGAGAAATTTGGGACAGAATAAAGGTTTCATGCTAGTTTACTGCATAAGTGATAGAAATCATTGTGAAAATGTTCTTCAAAAGCAGTCTTTTCTTTTTAAGATTTATTTTTATTGTTTTTTTAACAGAGAGAAAGGCAGAGAGAGACAGAGAAGGGGGAGGGCCCAGAGCAGTCTCCATAGTTGACAGCATTAGTTTGCCATATAGTTTCACTCCACAGGTAGGCACGGGGTTGAGCAGGGCAGGAACTGGGCCAAAGCCTCCCGCATGGACCCCAACAAGAACTGAATTGGGGGCACACCCCAGTTCAGCATATGGGTCCACATGGGCCGGGGACTGGATTTGATCCTTGGTCCCCAGGGCTGCAAAGCGAGTGCTCAACCCACTCAGCCATCCCAGCTTCCCCAAAAGCAGTCTTTCCATTATATGTATTTATAATTTTAAAATCCATTTGTGAATTCTTGATGAAAGATCAAGTCAGGAAACTAATTGAATTTATAAAAACCAGGATAGCACAATGATTTTCAAATTTTTCCTTAAATCCAAACCCCAAAGTTATGCCTTCTAAAAAAAGATTCAATTAGTCTATACTTTAATTAATATAATAAAATTAAATATCAGATAGAGAATACATTAAATTCTAACAACATTGCTGAGTTAAAACATGATTTGAAAGAAAATTTAGTACTTATAAAATATTGACTCTAGACTCAAAACTGGATTAAATAAAACTAGTAAAAATATTTCTCTATACTCAAAAAAAGAAAAAAAAATTAACTTTCTTTTTTGTTAAAGTTTCCTGAAAAATCCCAAAAGAAAACATTAAATTTTCTAAGGCATGTTAAAAGACATAGGTAGGGGAAGCTGGGATGGCTCAGCAGGTTAAGCACTCGCTTTGCAGCCCCAGAGCCCAAGGATCAAATCCTGGCCCCGATCCAGGTGGACCCATATGCTGAACTGGGGTGTGTCCCCAGTTCAGTTCTTTCAGGAGTCTATGCGGGAGGCTCCCAACCCAGTTCCTGCCCTGCACAGCCCCACACCCACCTGTGGAGTGAAACTATATGCATAACTAATGCTGTCAACTATGGAGACTGCTCTGGACCCTCCCCTTTCTCTCTGTCTCTCTCTGTCTGTCTCTCTCTCTCTCTGTCAAAAACAATAAAAATAAATCTTAAAAAAAAGAACAAAAAACACATAGGTAAAAAGGCAACAGAGCTAGAGCTGAATTAATCAAGCAAACATCACTGTTAATGAACTGAACTTTTCTGGTGATTACACTCAGTTTGAGACAGCCGGAGGAGGACCTAATCTAGTTCTAGATTAATGAAAACAGAATCTTTAGAGTGCCAAACGGGCTTAGAGAACTGAATTTGTAAACAGTTATAGACTCTCAACATTTTCAAAACTACAGAGATAAAATCTGAGTAAATACCAAGATGGTAAGCCTTGCATTTTCAAGCATAACCATTAACTAGTACAATTGCTTACGCAATGTCACTTATATGAAATATTCATCTTCTCCAATTACATAACTATTCCAAGAGTCCTGTAACTATTAGCGATCAGGAAGGCAGGGGAATGAATACCATAGATTTCCAAGCATAAGACTGCTTTAATTAGTCATTCTAAATTGTTAAATCTAGCCAAGTCTGGTTTCTTGTTTTATCTATTTAACACTTGCAAGGAGAAAATTCTAAGATGGGCCACACCCCTCATTCAAGTGACTATGAGGTATGGCAATTAAGTTCCCCAACTCATCCTAGAAAAAGTGCTACATACCTCATTGCTGAATATCACTACAGTCACCTTCAAAGTTCTCCCCTTGGGAAGCTATGCACTGATGTCAGCACCTAGTCCACCATTCAAAGCAATTTTGGAACTCTTTTTCTGGAATGGCCATCAGAGCTATCATTGTATTACCCTTGGTGTATCATCAAATGTCTTCCTTTCAATATTTCCTTTATCTTAAGGTTAAGAAAAAAGTTAGTGGGGGCCAGAGCAGGTGAGTGAGAGGGTGTTCCAATACAGTTATTTGTTTACTGGATCACATGGCTGGTGCACTGTCATGATGCAAGAGCCATGAGTTGGAGAGAAATTCAGGTTGTTTCATCTAAATTTTTCATTCAGTCTTTTCAGCGCTTCCAAATAGTTAACCTGGTTGACTGTCCAGTTGGTACAAATTCATAATGAACAATACCTCTGATATCAAAAAAGTTTAGCAAAATGGTTTTGACTCTTGATTTGGACTAATGGGACTTTTTTGGTCATGTAGAATTGTCTGACTTCCATTGTGCACTTGAATACTTTGTTTCAGGGTTGTATTGGTACACCCATGCTTCATCACCAGTAATAACACAGCTCAAAACATCATCTTCTCCAAAAGGTCTTGGCAAACTCAACTCCAACATTCTTGTGACAGCACACAGAAGCATGCAACAACAATAATGAACGCCACTCAGCAAGACACTGGCACATGTTGACAGGAACACAGCTGTGAGACACTGATATACCAAGATTATGAAACCTCACCACTATTTCTACAGTGCTGCCAATGTAAGTACGTGGTAGCAAGTTTGTAAACTTAACTGTCAGGCCTCATATACATCCTAGTATGAGGCAACCTGAGTTTATAACTGGGTCCTGGCTTAATCATTAATAACTCTTATAAAGGTAGCATTTTCATTATAAATTATATATCCACCACCATGTAAAGAATTTCAAATGTTCCAGTAAGTCTTTTGTATTTCTCCAAGACGACTTCCTTTCGTGTAACTTAATGCTAGAAAAAGAGTTAAATGCCAACCTTTCTATAGCAGTAACATTTCAATTTACGCCTTGACTTTTTAGATCCTGTCTCCTGTCCCTTTTCTTTACTACTTTGCATTACTAGAACACATTTTGCTTCTTCCTATGGAAACCGCACATCATTCTTCTGACATTTTCCCCCTAGTGCTTAACTAGCTTGGAAGCTAGCTAATTTAAAATACTAAATCTATAGGAAGGTGTTTCCAATCCACTAACTTACAAATCAATTATTGCAACACAATTCATTTGTAACTTGGGTACAGCTTTTGTACTGACAAAAGAAGACTTTAGAATAAAAGTTATATTTAATAAGTGCTACTGAATAAATGCCTGAATGAATGAATGAGTAGGAAAGGAATTTATAGACAGCAGGTTTAGTGTGAAGTTATAAAGAAACTCTTAAACTACAATGAGAAACATACAGAATATCAACAAGATAAACAAGCAAAGATTCAAAAGTGTAATTAAGTTTGAAAAATCTTTGCTTCCCATTGTATTTCCATAATGACCAGCATGAACTAAGAAACTAAAAGTTATAAATTGGGTCTACTGGGACATATTTCTTCTTTTTACCGTAAAAAAATGTAACTCAGTCTTTATCATGGAAATCACTAGTTAATATAGATCAAGTTTGTAAAAACATGCATTCATTGGACCAAAAAGCGTTTGTTTCTTCAAGCAAACGATGCATGCATTGACTTTCAACTTGTAATATTCATTTCTGGCTAGTATTATTCTTATTTTGTACAAGAGGTAGCTAAGACTGCAAACCTAGAAAGGTGTACCTGTGCTTTTATGTTCTCAGTTACCATGTTTTTAAGCATTGTACCCAGCTCTAAAGCATCCATAACTTTATTTGATCATCACTCCTACCTGATGGAGTACATTTTATAGATGCAGAAATTGAGTTTAGAGTTAGAGAACTTTCCCACACAGCTAATAAGAGTCTGGGCCAGGGCTTAGACCTTTCGATGATGAATGTCAAAGCACAATTCTGCCACTGTGCTCTATCTGTGCGGCACAGTACAGCACAACTTCTTTAATCTGTGATTCTCAAAGCTGGCTTTAGAACAAACTGAAGAGCTCTTAAAAACAAACAGGCCTGGGATGCTGGGATAGCTCAGCAGGTTGAGCATTCACCTTGCGTTCTCATGGTCTGAGGATGGAATCCTGACCCTGGCCCATGCAAAACCTTATCCTGAACTGTGGCACAGCAGGTAATTGCCAAGATAGCAGTGAAAGTTCTCACCTTCCATGCAGGAGGCTCCCAGTTCAGTTCCTGCCCCATGTGGCCCCATATCCACGTGTGTGGAATGAAAACTATGTCACAACTAATGATGTACAGCTATGGAGACTGCTCTGGACTGTCTTTCCTGCTCTGTCTCTCACACATACATACCTTCTCTCAAACAATAAAATAAATCTTAAAAAAAAAATACCCATGCCAGTAATTAAGATATTTATTTAAATTAAATTTATTGGGGTGACATTGGTCAATAAAATTATATATATTTCAAGTATACAGTTTTATAGTACATCATTTATGTGCTGCATTATGTGTTCACCACCTAGAGTCAGTTCTCCTTCCATCACCATATATTTGGCACCTTTTTCCTTCTTCTATCACCCTCCCTCCCTATTTACCCTCTGGTAACCACTAACCTGTTGCAGTTCTGATTTGATTAATTAGGGTAGAGCCTGGACATCGGTATTATTTAAAAGTTCCCCAACTAATTATAAGGTGCAACCAAAACTTGGAAGGCTCCAGACTTGCTCACTGGGTCTTGTACAACTAGTTGCCTGTTATGTCAAAATGCTATATTCTGACTGTTCTTCACAGCCACCCCACCCTGCAGACACAACCACAAACAGATCACTATTTGGCACTAATTTTTACACAAAGCACTACCTATCAAAGAAAAAGAACTTACTTAGATTAGGATCTCTCTCTCTTCCTCTGTTACAAATATTCAGCCTTTGTACTTTGTACGTTATAATCCCTGAGCTTATTCTGGGCACTTCTTTGAACCTAGTAAAACTATCTAATTTAGCAAGTTCACAGAGCATCCTTCCCTGCTCCATTTTTGCTATCATTTTTACTAAAGATGGAAATTCAGAATATTAGCATTAGGTCAACAGGGATAGTGTCCAGTTACTTCAGCCAATTAGAACATGGTGCTAATGAGTATTAATGAGACTAACATCATGGCTTTCCTGTCATCTAGCTAGCTCTATATGGATTTCCAAATACAAACTTTATTCTTCACCCTAGGTAGGCAATGCATAAATGCATATGATCAGCAATTATACAGCTGATCATAATAGAGAAGGATGTATATACCAGAGGGAACTGCAAAAATATCTGGATTATTTTCTGGAGGGGAGAAGCCTTATAGCACAGGCTTCCCCCGCTAAATGCATGTTCTAGGAACCTACTTTCAACACTGTCTGCTGGCATTGTGAGAGGCGGCTTTCAGTTTCAGTGAATTCTTTTTGGGGACTCTTTCAATGCATTTGCCTATTTCAGGTTAGGTGATTTACACAAACAACATGTGGGGACAATGCACCACCCACACTGTACTGTGTGTTCAGTAGTTTTTGACCAAACACAACATGATCCCCATTCCCTACCTTCCCCATTCACCCAATCTCACCCTGAGCAACTGTTTTGTTTCCCTGATGAAAAAAAGTCCTCAAAGGGAAATGTTTTGCTGATGTGAATGAGGTGGAAAGAAAAACAAAACAAAACAGCAGAAGCACTAAAAGGCATCAAAACCAATGAGTTAAAAAACTGTTTCAAGCAGTGGGAAAGGTGTCTTGAAAGTTGTATTGCATCAAATGAAGAGTATGTTGAAGGTGACTGAAGTTTAAAGATGTAGGAAGAAATAAACTCTAGTTTTTAGGGGGTCACCCTGTGTGTGTGGGGGGGGAGGGGGTGGCTTTGTGAAAATCCAGTAGTATCATCTTAAATTGCAAAGAAGAGTATATTTTAAAGAGCAGCACGATAGCCAATTTTGACCAGTTAGAAGACAGAAGGAAAATGTCTAGTTGATGTGATCAGTAGGCAGTTGATCATAACATTAATCACGTCCTTCACGCCACATTTCTGAAAGCTGGCATTGAATATAAGATAAAATCACTCCCACTTCAACTCATCTGGGATTTTAAGCTTATTAAACAAAACAGAATGAGTTAAATTAACATTCAAACTCAGCATTCAACCCCCAGAAGCAAGGGAATTCATGATAAAATGTCCATCATCTCATCATGACTTTGTATTACAACCCCAAAGGTAAGATCACCAAATGTTACAAATTTCTCAAACAGAAAGCTAAGTGCATGAGATAAAAAAAGATTACTGCACAGAAGGATGAGCTCAGTGCTGCACTAAATGCTATCATGTTTGTGGATTCAAGGCATGCCTTGTTATGATTTCAATGTGGTTTTGGTTGTGCTTCCTTTTACTTTTAATATGGTAGTGTTACTTGAACTGAGGGACTTGGGAAGTTTTCTTTCACAAAGCTGAAAGCCCTTAAGGCCCTATTGTTTTACATGAACATAAAGAATAAGACAAGTGAAAGTATTTTATGGAAGGGACAATCAAGTGACTGTGTGAATACCTGAGGAGTATATTTCCAGCAAGTGCTGAAAGGAAAAACACACTATCAGGCAGGCTAAGGCTGGACACCAGAAATGCAACACCTGCTCAGGACTTGATCAAACACCAGCTTTCCACCTTGAACTTATAGGGAGAGGCTCTTGAGAGGACAGAGGGTAACAGGCTAGATCATCATCCAATTATCTGGTGAAATGACTTCTGTTTTA
>PVKE010023477.1:0-24610 GCA_004027555.1 Craseonycteris thonglongyai
CTACTTTGAATTAATAAATATTGTTAATAATTATCCATGTTCTTTTAATTCCCCTGGACGTGAGTTTTTTGGCCCTTTAAATAATTATTGTTGTTGTTTTTTACGTAGGTAGATAAGCCGTATATCCATATTTCAGTACGAGGTGTACTCAGCGAGCTATTGATAGATTAGCAAAAAGTAAGTCATATTATTCTTTCATGATAAATTTTCCTGGCTCCCCCAAAAATACCCGCGAAAGTGAAATATTGAAATCAAATTATCAGCCATACTGTGCATTTTTTAACAACTTTTTCATATTTACGAACAAATAGTACAACAACTTATACATTGCAGTTGATAAAAAAATTAAATTGCATTTTAAGAGTAAAAATCTACCTTGAAAAAGTGTCGGAAAATCGAATTTTTTAGGTACCGCATGTACAGAATGCTGCTATCAAAAGTTGGGTCTGGAAATGTATTTTCTTCATGAGCCTATATCTCGAAAACTTAATAAGTGATTTAAAAAATAAAAAATAGTTTTGAACATATATTTTACTTATCTGCCTCGCTGGAATGCACCTTATACTGAAACACAGTGTATAAACATAGTATGCATTTCACACCCCTTCTTCCCCCTTAGACTACGCCTATGACAACAAGTCGATCGCGACACACTTTTAAGATAAAAAGTAGATCTTATATACAGAAAAGTTGGCCACCCCTGATGTAGGAGAAAGCTGGTGCCCTCTAGCCCAGAAGCTAGACAGTTCAACTTCTCCCTGTATGTCCCTGGTGCCCTTGAGCTGCTGCCCCAGCACTGAAGCTTAGAGGAAGTGAGTCCCTCAGTAAGTCTATAGGTAGGCCCTTTAATAGAAACACCTGGGACTATAGCCATCCTTCATCTCTTTCAGCTACAATCTCTGCTGGTTTTCATAGCCAGAAGTTGTGGGGGCTTTTCTCCCTGGCACTGAAACTCAGGGCTGGGGAGCCTTGTGTGGAGCTGTGACCCTTGCTTTTCTGGGGAGACCTCTGCGGCCAAGATATCCCTCCTGATTTTTAGTGGTCACACACAGGTGTAGAAGAACCAGTTTGTTCCATGTCTCCACCCCTCCTAATAGTCTCAAGGGTTCTTCTTGTTTGTGTTTGTAGTTGTAGGGCTTCAATTCAACTGGACTTTAGGTAGTTCTCAGTGTTGGTTCTGTAGTTTAATTGTAATTGATGTGGTCCAGAGAAAATGTGTGCGTTTACCTACTTTGCTGTCTTGACTGGTAAATCTTCTTTTGAATTTTTGTTTTCTTTTAATTTGACAGGGATAACTAAACCTAGTTTCCTTGCTTTGATTGTCTCTACTCATAGAGCTAAAATTAACGCTCTATTCCAGTAACTGAATTGGCATAGGCATCTACTATTTTAATTTTCTTATATTAAGTAAATTGTATTTAACTTATAGGCAATTTGAAATTGTTGTGGGTAGTGAGGGGTATAAATATAGTGAATTTTAATGGCATGATAAAAAATAATAAAATGGGCATGTAAATGAAATTAACTGTCTCTGGCATGAGAATTCATAGGGGCATGGATATTATTTATAGATTTGATTCCAGTTATCTGCAAATAAAGACTCTCTACTTGTACAAAATTTAATTGAGGATTCTAGTAGATTATAATAATTATATTTGCTTTATAACAATCATGTATAATGTGTATATATAGTTTTAGTGTTGATAAGAAAATGACGACTTGGAATAAAGAAACAGAATTTTTGGCCCCAGAGTGTTTGAAACATATTTGTTATCAGGTATATTATAACTGAGGACCTGCTTTTTCCTATAGGACATTAGCAAGTGCTGGTAAGGACCTACAAGATAACTTTCTGAAGGCTCTGGCAGAGAGAGAAAAAGATAATCGCAGTAGAAAACTGAGCGTGAGTACATATTTTCCAACAACTAACAATATATACATAAAGGCACAGTTGGTATATAGTTAGTTGATAATATAACTTTTAATATCTTCCCCCAAAAGTAATTCGTGAAGGATATAATGTGGCTCTTTATTATTTATATATTATAGGAATATATGTAGAATTTTTTTATTCCAATTTACATCTGTAGAAGTAGCCCAATGGAAGGGAAAAAAAAGGTGGGGGGGGGATTCTATACATCTATTGCAGGGGAAATCACTGTATGTGGCAGATTGGCTGTCATCTCCAACTCTGTGCTATTCCTATGTTGAAACTTGCTGATTCTTTTTAGTTTGACCTTCTAGTACACTACTACAAATCACATCATTCACTGGAGCCCAAGTTTTGTCCCTTCTCCCACCTTAGGAGATTTGATAGAAACCACATAATGGGAGAGATAATTTTGAATCATTCAAGGAGAACATGCTTTTTATTTATTTAAATGTGTGCTAGTTTCAAATAAGTTAAGTTCCTAATATTATTTGGAATACATATTTATTTTCACTCTTAATATAATATTAATAATACTAGTCTTCTGTAAGTCTTAAAATGTTCCAAGTCAAAAGTATAGTTTCACTGAAATGGTAATAAGTGACTTACAAAAAAATGATCACAGTAGTATGATGAAAATTTCAGAGCAAAAGAAAATGTATGTATAATGAGGTCTGTTTCTATCAAAGTTTTCTCAGTAAAAAAGTTGGAATTTTTCTCACTTTGGGTCCCTTGAAAATTACACATACAGACAAAATTCTCAATGTACTTCACAGAGAAAAGAACATTGTACCTTGGTTATATAATTGTATAGAATTAACCTTGACTTGAAATCACAGAAAGTTTCTTGGAGGAAGCGGGCTGAGTAAGAATTTTAAAGGTAGGTTGGAAATATGAGCAGAGACTGGACTCTGGAGGGCCTTGTAAATCACAACAGAAAAGTTTGGAATTTATCTGACTTTAAATAGAAAGAGAAACTATAAAGGTGGGAAGAAGTGCAGAAAAGTGTGGTGTCACAGGAATCCATGATAAAGACTTTCAAGAAGGAGCCAATGATCACTAGTTATCAAGTAGGATACGGACTGAAATAAACCTATTTTGTTGGGTAACATGTACATTAAAAAAAAGTCTAGTCACAGGGATATAAAGTACAGCATAGGAAATATAGTCAATAATATTGTAATAACTGTGTATAGTGTCAGGTGGGTACTAGACTTATCAGTGTGATCCCCTTGTAAGTTATATAAATGTTTAATCAATATGTTGTATGGCAATTGTAAGTGAAACATTTAAAAAGTTTTAGAAATTATTTGATAAGAACAAATTCAATCCATAGTAAGAATGGAAATCAGATTCCATAGGGTTGAAAAATGGCTCACAGTTAGACAGTAGTACCAATAAACAACTTTAGAGAGCATAAACCCATGGTTTTTACTACACTGGTATACTTTCTCTCAAGATCTCCTAATATAAGTCAAATCACTTCAATTTTCACCATTTCAACTATCATTTATTTGATTCAAACCCCAATTCTACCTTAAATAAATAAGTGTAACAGCCTGTGAAACAAAACACTTGCCCAACTTTCATTTATTTTTCAATCACTCAAGACATACAAGTATTTCTTGTGCATCTGCCTGCTCAAACCTGGAACTGTTCTAGGCACTGGGACATAGCACAGTTTATGAGCTTAAAGAGTTTACATTTCAGAGAGGAAAACAGAAAGTAAGTAAGCAAAATAAAAGTGAAACAATTAATTTCAGCTCTGGATAGGTACTTTGAAGAATATAAAATTAGAGAATTGAATAGAGTACATAAAATTGAATACAGAGTGGTTGATTCCTTTAACTGCTGTATAATGAAAAGTCACTTTGAGGAGGTGACATCTGTTGGGATTAGAATGACGTGAAGAAGATAACCACAGAATTTGAAGGGAGAGACATCCCAAACAAATAAATATTTGGCAGGGAGAGATATCCCAAGAAGAAGAAATAGTGTATTAAAATCTCCTGAAATAACAAAAATCATAGCATAGTGAAGAGGTGGTAAGAAGAACAGAATGTTTGGAATCCAGTTATTGAAGGGGATTGTAAAGACAAATGCAATTAGAGAGGAAGTTAGCAGCCAGATTATATAGGTTTTAAGAAATTTTGATTTTGTTATTTAATTTTAATTTTTACATTTATTCTTTCATTATTGTAATAGAAAGTCAATGGGTGATCATAAGCAAAAAGTGACCTGATCTGATTTACACTTTAGAAAGATTGGTCTCACTCCTGCTCTGTAAGGTAGGAGATATGGGAAAGAAAACTAGAATGGAAGCAAGGAGAAGTTACAGAGCTCTTGTAGTCAACTAGCAAAAGATGACATTTAAGATGGTGTGGTAGTTGTTGAAATGAAAGGAAGTTACTGAATTGTGTCTGTTTTGAGGCAGAGCAGACAGAATTCACTAATGGGCTGGATGTGGAATATTAAGGAGGAAATTAGAATGGCTTTTAGGTTTTTGTCTTGAACAAGCTGGTGGATGATGGTGGTCCTGTGACAGGGGAACTTTTGAGGAATGCTTATTTCAGGAATTAATAATTATTTCTATTTCGGCTATAATTTGTTGTGCCAATTGGATAACCAAGTGGAAAAGTTGATTCATCATGTACATGTGAATCAGTCTGGAAGTTAGGGGCAATGTCTTGATTAGAACATAAATCTAACTAGAAAGTTATCAATGTCAAAATGGTAGATAAAGGCATGGACTTGGAAAAGTTTACTAAGGAGAAAATATAGGTAAAAAGACTGAAGTCCTATGACAGATTTTAGGACACTCCAACATTTAGAGGTATGAAATGTGTGGAAGAATCAAGTAATGATATTGAGAAGTAAAAAATATGAGAGAAATCATGTAAGAGTGATACTACAAACACGGGAGAAGAAAAAAAATTAAAAATTAAGAATGCTCACCATTTCAATGACTGCTGCTAAAAGGTTAAATATGATGATATATTAGTTTTCCCTGGCTGCCATAACAAATTACTAAAAACTGGATGGCTTGAAAAACAGAAATATAGTCTCTCACAGTTCTTTAGGCCAGAAGTAGGAAATCAAGGTATCAGCAGATCCATGTTCTCTCTGAAAGATCTAGCAGAGATCTGTTCCAAACTTTCCCCTTAGCTTCTTGGTGTTGCCAGCCATCATTGGTGTCCTTTGGTTGGTATAATAGAAATGTCACTGTAATTTTGGCCTCCATCATCACATGGCATTCTTCTTGTATGTCTGTGTGTCTGTCTTCTTTTCTTATAAAAAATACTAGTTATATCGATTCCCTTCCACTTAATACAATTTAAACTTAATTTTATTATATCTACAAAGATTATATTTTCAAATAAGGTCATATTCACAAGTATCAGGGTTTAAGACTTTAATATATTTTTTTGAAGGGATATAATTTAACCCACAGCAAATGATTAAAAGTTTTTGGCTAGATAAGTATCGTTGATTGTGTCGATGAGGGCTGCTTCAGTGGAGGATTTGTGGTTCATAGGTGTAAGTAGAAAAAAGAAAAACGTGTGTAAGTGGAGATAAGGTGAAGCAATTGCTTTTTAGGAATTTTGCAGTGAAGTGTAGCACAGATATTGAGTGACAACTGGTATAGGGCCCGGAGTCTAGGAAATTTGTTTCATTGTGTTTTAAGAAGGGTAATATTAACTTGTGTATTATGGTAACGGGAATGATCCAGTAGACAGAAGTTATTGATGGTGTAGGGAAGAAAAGGAATACTTGTTAGAGAATACTTCTTAGAAGGAAGATGGGATCCCGAGTACCAGAAAAAGGTTTGCCTTTGAGAGCGGCAGAAGTTACTAGTAAAGTCTTAGCAGGGGAGAGAAGGAGGCTATAGCCACATCTGCCAAGTAGGCAGGTAGGTTTGGATTTGGAAAGATGCAATATCTTTGCTGCAAATTGATTTGTTTTCTCTAAATTGTTGCTCCTAATGTTTAATTACACCATCATGATATTTTTTTTTCCCCTAGAGAAGGTCCTAAATTTAACTTTTATTCAGAGTACTAACTAGTTAACATTCAATGTTGAGTGGGTGGTCACTGATTTGGAAACTGGAATCTTTTCAGATTCATAACTTGCTGACTCTGAATATAACTTATGATAATTTGTTTGGGCCTTTGAACATGTGATATTATAATCAGCAGATAAACATATCTTTGTGTTAAAGGTGGCACTTAGGGCTTAATTTTCTATTTTCTAGTCTTTTCTTAAAGCAGACTCCAAATGGCTTTATAGCAAACTATTTACAACTGAATATAGCATATTTTAGAAAGACCTAATTAGTAGGATAATAAGCTTACCTAAAAGCCATTTACTAAATGGATATGCTTTTAAAACAGTATTCCTATAAAACATACAATATTCATGAGACTTGACTCTATATTAATTTGCTGTCAGCAGAAATTATATGTGATTTTTATGAGGTCTGAACTCTCCAAGGGAAAGGACTATTTCCTAAGCACTAGGATTTCTCTACATAATGTGTGAGTACAAAATAAATGGAGAACTTCAACCCAGAGGCACATTTGCTGGTCTCTTTGTTTCATCTTACTGAAAATACATACTAGAAAAATTATGGTATAGTTTCAGAATTGACATAGTTGACTTGCATGACCCAATAAGCCTTGCAGGACTAATTTCATCGCAATTGTCTTGGGTAATTTTCTTTAAATGTAGCTAGGAAATTAGGAGAATAGATTTACTTTCCCACAGTCACAACTTTTTATTTGACTTTTAAGTTTAGTGGTCCCAGGTTGCAAATACTATTTTGTGTAATTGAATCATGTTCTGGGTGTCCTTTTTCTCCCTCTAGTCAACTAATTTCAAAATTGATTTATTAGTTTTCTCCATTGAGGCCTTGAATTTGCTCTGCTATAGAGCCTGGAGCTCTGGAAAATAGCACTTCTCTCTGTCCACTGTTCCCATGGGCCCCCACCCCATATTTTCAATGCTCGAGTTATTTATTACATACATTCATACCATTCCCACAAAGCCACTGCTTGGATGTGTAGTCTTAGACTATGCCCTGGGAGGGAACAGAGTTTTATGAAAATTTTATAAGTTTATATAACTGCTACTCAAAGAATAAAACTTCTTGAAAATGTACTTAAACTTTTCAGTTCAATAGGTGCTATTGACGCAGATACTGTTTAGATAAACCTTTTTTTTTTTTAAGCTTGTACCAATTTAGAGGTAACCCAATTTATTTCAAGAATCAATATTATTTCATGAATGCCTCTGAATTTCATATATAATATACATTATATATACCTATATAAGTACTATATGTAAACATGTATTTCTTTCTTTACATCTTTTCTAAAAATACTGTTTTAAATAATGTTCCATGAATTTAATGTAACTAAGAATTTTATTTTAAATATGGCTCATATTTAAAATAAAAGTAAGTAAATTATTGGGAAAAACACTCATGCTATTTGAAGTACTACTATACAATTAATCTCTTTGTACATGCATTGAACATAAGGCTCAGTATTTTGTCTGAGCTAAATTCATGGAACATCCTTTAAAACAGTATTTTTGGAAAAGGTGTAAAGAAAGAAATGTGCATATTTACATAGAGTGGTTGTGTAGGTATATAAATGTGTGTGTGAGGGGAGCCGGGATGGCTCAGTGGGTTAAGCGCTCACTTTGCAGTGCCAGGGACCGAGGATCGACTCCTGGCCCTGGCCCATGCAGACACATGTGCTGAGCTGTGGAGTTCCCCCAGTTCAGTTCTCTCTGTGTCTCTTTATTTCTCTCTCTCTCTCTCTCTCTCTCTCTCTCTCTCTCTCTCTCTCTCTCTCTCTCTCTGTCAAAACCAATAAAAGAAAAAATAAAATTTTAAATTTGAATGTGTGTGAGTGAGTGTGTGTGTATTTGTTTAACACATGCAAGGACTGTCTGGGAAAAATCCAGCCATAAATGCCACTATTTTCATATAACATGGCTGAATACTTTCTGGACAGTCCTCATATTTCATACATACACACATATAGTATACTCTACATTATATATGATAGAATGAGTGGTGGGAAAAAGACAAGAGTTGAGAAATTTAGAATATAACTGTGAACTATGTTCTTTGTATTGATGTAGGAAATGGGGAGAGTGAGTTTTTGAGTAATCTCCATATGTTTCTATTTGGAGGATTTAATGGAGTATATACTGTTGTTGATAATTTTGTTAATGGGAAGAGAAGTGTGATCCTGGCTTCAGAGGATTTAGTGTGGTTCAGTGGTTAAGAGTATAGAAATTGGAGATAGGCAGTAACTAGACTTACTATCATACTTACCCCGTATTACGGATTGTGAAAGGCTATGGAAGTTTTCTAAGTCATGATGTCCTGCTATGTTATGTAGGGATTAAGATTACCCTCATCTTAATATCGAGTATTTAAGAGAAAATGTTTATTAAATACTTGGCACACTTCATGATACATGACAAATATTTAATAACTAATATGATTTCTGCAATAAAAGAAAATTGTAACATTGCTAGAGGTATAATTGTGAATAACATATTAGTTGTAGAAAATATACAATATTTTTATCGCTAGTTTTTTTAAAGATTTATTTTATTGTTTTTGACAGAGACAGAGAGAGACAGAGAGAGAAGGAGACAGAGAGAAGGGTGAGGGCCCAGAGCAGTCTCCGTAGTTGTATGTCATCAGTTTTCAGCATAGTTTCATTCCACACAGATGGGCACAGGCTGGGGCCGGGATTCAATCCTTTGTCCCTGGGGCTGCGAAGCGAGCCCCTAACCTGCTGAGCCATCCCGGCTTCCCCTATTGTTTTTTAAAGATTTATTTTATTGTTTGAGAGAAGGTGTGAGAGAAAGGAGAAAGAAGGAAGGAGGGCCCAGAGCAGTGTTCATAGTTATACGTCATTAGTTGTAACGTGTTTCATTCCACACAAGTGCTGGGATCCTGTTGCTAGTTCATAAAGGAAGCATTGAATAGTTTTGAGTTTCTCTTTAAAAAAGATAATTGAATGGGTTTCCTGAGACAATCAGATACTTATGAATTTTATTAGGGAATCTAAATATTGTTGGTCATTGGCAAGATATTATAGCACCAAGAATATTAAGAAAAAAACACTTTTTGTTATGGAATTCTTTTTGTTATAGGAAATCACACTCCATTTCATTAATTTTTTAATTTGTGCAAACCAGTTTGCTATCGCCATTAACAAAGATGGAAAGATGTGGGCTCTTCCTACAATGTTTCTAATGTAGTAGGATTATGTAATTCTTTTAAGTGCATAAGTGGCAGGGTGAGGGAGTGTTGTTATTTGTCAGATGGTAGTAAACTAAGAATCCTGGATTTGTAGAATGGAAGAAAACAAAAATAAAATATTCTCTTCCTAATCAGAGACTCATGGGATTGTAATGAAAGGTCACATGCTGTTCTGGGCTGGGAAAGTGGAACCTGTTGACACTTATTTTCCCACTGAATGTTGACTATGTAAATAGTTACACGGCTGACTAGTTTGGGCTTTGAAATATGCATTATTGAAGCTGGTATAAGAGCACTGCTTACGGCTTTTTCTTCAGAGTCATTCAAAGAAACCACTGTACGTGGGTCAGGAAAACCTATGAATTAAGGCAGTTCCTAATATACCCATTTCCTGTGTTGAAATCTCTATGAAACATAAGATTGCGTTGTATATGACCAGTAACATTGTGCTGACATGATCTTTTCCCTCCTTGCCATTTTCCAACTTCTATAAAATGTTCCCTTTTAATAAAATGAAGGTATTATACATATGTTTATTTCCTTTTTAATTGAATCCATGCTTGTCCACTAATAAACCCTTATGGAAATTATATGACTCATACAATCTTACCCTCATTTTAAACAAATTACATCAGTGTTTGTGGAAAATAAAATGCACATCAATTTCCATTTCACTAAAAAAGTATAGTTGAATAGATCTTTAATTTTTTATTTCCTGGTCAAAAATATAATACAGAGGCAGTGAGAAATTCTATGGAGTGGAGTTTATGGAGCCATATTAATCTGAATTTGATTCTTAGATTTACCCCTTATTACTAGCTGAATACTCCCAATTCTATACAGTTTGAATTTCTCCATCCACAATATGGCGATAAAAATTTTCATACAACTAAGATATTTCTAGAATAAATTATGCAATGTTTAGAGCACAAATAAGCTCACTACTTGGTAGGTGTTCAATAAATTAGAAATAATATGTGCTGTGTTTGTTTCAGTTTTCTAGAAATAGAGCCTAAGTTATAGATTTTAGTGCAAGTGACTTAGTAAGTGTTCTCGTGTGAAACCTAAGGGCAGGAGGGAAGCATGATTGTACACAGGAGAAAGGTAGGCACATGGGGTTTCAGTGGAAATCTAGCCTCAGTCTGATCACACAGGGAGCTCTGGAGCATGAATTATATCAGTTTGTTCTGCCTTGAGGCAAAGGGGATGTACTTATCCTCTTCTATAACTTTCCTGATTCCATCAATTAATCATCAGCTGCCACAGGGGTTGGGGGAAGAGGGAGTAAAGTGGCTCCTGCCAGCCAAGGGCAGGCATTTTTGAGGAGAATGCAGGTGTGAACCATTAGCCTTCACCACCTGCAGCATCTGGAGCTAGGTACAGCAGCCTGGGAATGGGGATTGAGGAGGGACGCCACCACCATGCACTGCGGATGCAAAAGCTTAGTTTAGCCTTCTTTGAAAGGAATGAAGGCCACTCTTTCAATCATGTAATCTTATGTAGACAGAAATATGTTTAAGGCACTTAAATTCATCAGTTATTTTTATATCAAAGTTCAATTCTTTAGTATTTGATTTTCTTCATCTATTTTACATGAAAGTTTAATTTATTTCTTTAGTGTTCCATTTCCATAGTCATTTGAAGTAAAAGAAAATGTATTTTACTGCAAAGCACCTTCATTTACAAATAATCAGAAGTCCAAACACAGTTTCCAAGTCCAGAAATTTTGCATATATAATCAATCAGCTTTCCCACTTAAATCTTATATCCACTAGTACACACCCCCATATAAAAGAGATGCTATTTTGTTTGAATTGACAGAATCAAGCCAGTGAATCAACTCATAAGTGAGCAACCAGTATCATGTCCAAGTGCATTCACCAAAGACTGTTTGGAATTATAATAAGTAATAATTGCCATCATAAGTAATGGGGATACAGTTTACTACTTTCTGGAACTATGTACTTTCAAATCTAGTACAATATTTTTGGATGCTTTTGGTTGCCTGTGGACAATGAAAAAGCATAAATATGACACAAGGTCACCAAAAATACTATCTCATTTTATCAGTCATTTTACTATGAAAAATACTCTGCACATTATGAAGTTATTATATTTCCAATGTTCTATGCAAACAAGTTACCCTGGATATTTGTGTAATGGAGAATTGTGGTAGGATTGTTTAGACACTAGTAGAGGTTTGAACATTCTAAGAATGTATTGCTCCTCTTCATAAATGAAAATAGAGCTAAAAATGGTAAAAAATATAAAAATAAAAACAAAAATAAACCATGATTTAGTTATAGCAAGTGCAGCAATAACAAAAGTTTATGTGAACTTTAAAGCCCATAATCCCTTAACCACCAATCTAAAATACACAAAGTTCTGAAAAATGAAGCACTTTTTAAAGTTTTGAATAAAGTAATTTGGCAATGAAACCTGACCTGACATAAGGCTATTTATAGACTTTATTTCATTTGATGTGCCTATTCCTTTAATTCATTGCAGAAAAATTAGTGTGTTTTGTTACTGGATGCTGTCCTAGGCTTACCTGGGAATGTTGATTAATATATACTTATCTGCCTTATTACCTTACCAAAATCCAAATATTCTGAATTCTATACTAATTCTAGCTCCAAAGTTTCAGGTGATGGATTATGAACCTGTATACACATTATATATATGAAGTACTATATTGATTATGGTAAAGTGAGCTGTATAAGAAAGCAAAGCAAATCTTAATGGTTTAATAATAAAAATGTATTGCTCTCTCACTTCATGCTCAGTTGCTTGTTCATGTTAAACTCACAGTAGGACCTTTTCTATTTCATGTACTCATTCATGGAATTGTATTAATAGATGAACTTCATTATCATTTTTTTTTGACAGAGAGAGAGAGATACAGAGACAGAGAGAACTGAACTTAGAGAACTCCCCAGTTCAGCACATGGGTTCGCACAGGCCGGGCCGGGACTCGATCCTCTGTCCCCGGTGCTGCAAAGTGAGCGCTTAACCCACTGAGCCATCCCATCTTCCCCTCCATTATCTTTATTACACAACTTCTGAAAATTATCTGGATATTGAGAATCAGCTCATGGAAAAGAAGAGAGAGAGAGAGATCGAGATCATGGAGAAGGTTTTTTACGGATCAGGGCTGGAAGTGTGGTTTGCAATGCTCGGTCCCCATTCTCTTGTTGAAGACTCATACAAATGGCCACACCTAATTGGGAAGAATGGGAAACATAGTCTAGCTAAGTGACAGGAATAAAGGGAAATGTGATTTATGAACTACCAGTTGATTCTGTTACCTGCCACATATGCATATATACACATTATATCATCACTGTGTCATATTTCCAATGCAAAATATTTAGTCACAGAAAATTTATTTAATTAAGATCATTAGTGATCTTTACTAAATTAATGACATTTGAATTCCTAAAAATAATGGGAAGATTCTGAAAAAGAGGAAGAACTGTGTGGATAAGCAATCCTACCAGATAATAACATGTATTAGAAAGTCACCATCACTAAGACAATATGATACTGGACCAGGGCTAGATAGATTTTCAACTGCACTAATAATCAGGGAAATGAAAATTCAAGTGAGTTATACTTACATCCAAAAGATTGGAAAGAAATAAAAAGATTAGTCTTTCTAAATGTAGGTGAGGGAAAGCCAGGATGGTTCAGAGGGTTAGGCGCTCGCTTTGAAGACCCAAGGACCGAGGATCAAATCCCAGCTCCGGCCCAGGTGGACCCACATGCTGAACTGGGGTGTGCCTCCCGAATGCGGTGAGGCCCCCAGTTCAGTTCAAAAAAAAAAAAAAAGACTCATACTCCATTCTAGAGAGATTTTGGGGAAGCCGGGATGGCTCAGTGGGTTAAACGCTCACTATGCAGTGCTGGGAACTGAGGATCAAATCCCGGCTCCGGCTCGTGTGGACCCATGTGCTGAACTGGGGAGTTCCCCCAGTTCAGTTTTCTCTCTGTCTCTGTATCTCTCTCTCTCTCTCTCTCTCCCTCTCTCTGTCAAAACAATAAAATAAAAAATAAATAAATAATAAAAGTTTAAATGTAGGTGAGGATATGAAAAAGTAAGAAAGCACATTCAAAGCTGGCAGGAGAGTGCCTTGTTAGGTGCATTTCAGGGAGCAATTTGACAATATCTGGTAAAAAGAGGTACACAAATTTTAAACTAGTAGCTACATATATGAGAGAAACTGTCAATCATATATGTGTGTGTGTGTGTGTGTGGGTGTGTGTATATATATCTATGATAATTACAAGTGTATGCATTGTAGCATTGCTTAGAATAGGAAAAGATCCTAAATGTTCATTAGCACGAGAACAAGTTGTGGTTCATATATAGAATGGGATATTGCACAGCAATCAATGTGAAAACTAGGGGTATTCTGTATATAGACATGAAGTTATCTTAAAAACATCCTGTTAAGTTAAAATAAATAAAGCATGCTTCAGAATGATATATACAGGATGACTTCCCCTCAGTGAGTGGAAATCTGTTCCTTTCTATGTTTCAGTTTCTGTATCTTTCTATGGGGTTAATAAAAGTATCAAGTGAGTAGAACAGGTATGAGGTTTAAAGGATCTAACACAAAGTGCTTAGAGCACTATTTGAGACATAGTAAATTCTCTACAACTATCATTATTAAAATATTTACATAAAGTTTAAAAACATCCAAAATACTTGATAATTTTTGATGAATACACTCATGTACTAATTGTATAAGAACTACATGGGGTTAATACACACCACATTTAAGAACGTAGTTACATTGTGCAATGTAGGAAAAGTTTGGAAAGGGAAAAGGGAAAGAGAATATGCTTTCATATAATATTTTCTTTCTTTAAAATCTATGATGACAGTATGGGAGAATGTGAAGATTTGAGTAAGCTTGCTTAACTTACTGGATGCTGGCTAATGGGTATTAGTTTGGGTAGCTATGTTAATATTAGTTATGTTAATCTCCTTTGTAATTTTCTTTATGTTTGAAATATTTCATAGTCATAAATGGAAACAAGAAACAGATTATAATATTTTGGAAAATTTTGAGTAAGTGAGTTCATGCCTAGAAAAATGTTAATAAAAAAATAATTAGGGATTCAGGGATAGCTCAACAGGTTGAGCACTTGCTTTGCAACCACGAGGTTTGGGGATCACATCCTGGCCCCAGCCCATGCAAACCCATATGCTGAACTGTGATACAATGGGTAACTTCCGGAATGGCTCAGCAGTGAAGGTTCTTGCCTCTCATGTGGGCAGCCCCCAGTTCCGTCCCCACCTCATGCAGCCTTACATGCCTATGTGGAATGAAACTATATCACAACTAATGAAATCCAACTATGGAGACTGCTCTGGGCTTGCTCTCTCTCTCTCTCACTCACTTTTTTTCAAACAATAAAAGTAAATATTTAACAAAAAATAAACAGAAAATGGATCCAGGAGGTCAGACGAGAAGGGCAAATCTTGGCATGGTAGCTCACAATTCTTTTTGCTCTGGAAATGGAACCCAGAATCAGAAGAGGGCCTCCAGAAGTATCCCGCCTTTCCCTATCTACCCAGATGACTGATTCATTTTGGGCCAATAGGATTCTCTCTGGTGGGAAGAAACATTAGAAATGTTGAGATACAGAGCCAAGGAGACAATGAAGCTAACCCATTTAAAAGATGGCCAATGAACTCCAGCTGCTGAGGATGCTGAGCTGCCTGTGTATCTACTCCTGTGTCTTAAACATTCAAACCAGACTTTGAACCTGTGAGATGCTGCTGAACCAGTCCAGTAAATCTTTCATTTTGCTGAAATTAGACTCCAATTCTTGGCTTACAATAAGGAAACCTTAATTGTAATCTTAAAATTAGTACATTTTAGGGAAGCCGGGATGGCTCATTGGGTTAAGTACTCATTTTGCAGTCCTGGGGACCGAGGGTCAAATCCCAGCCCTGGGCCCGTGCAGATCCAATGCTGAAATGGGGAGTGCCCCCAGTTCGGTTCTCACCGGGGTGAGACCCTGGCCCAGTTCCTGCCCTGTGCAGCCCCACACCCACCTGTGGAATGAAACTGCAGTGTTCCCTCGCCACTTCGCGCTTCATGTTTTGCGGCTTCAGTGCTTCGTGGGTTTTCCCAAAATATTCATCAAAAAATAAAAATGAAAAAATACAACCATGTCGGCAGCCACATTGCGGAAAGGAACGTTGTTTCATGTGGATGCGCGAGAGAGAAGGATCCCTGCATGTCAAACAAAGAGATGAATTGACTCAGAGTCCCTCCCACGGGCTCTCATAAAGGCGCGTGATTGGTTTCCGGTGCGACATCGACCCATGAGAAAATTCCTAGGGGCAAATCCTACTTCGAGGTTTTTCAGCTTTCGCAGAAGCTTCTGGTCCCCATTAACCACGAAAAACGAGGGATCGCTGTATGTGGAAAAAATGATGTGCAACTATGGAGACTATTCTGGGCCCTCCCCCTTCTCTCTGTCTCTGTATCTCTCTCTCTGTCAAAAACAAAAAACAATAAAACCATAAAAGTAAATCTTTAGAAAAAATTAGTAAAGTTTATCTCTGATACAGAGAGGGTAATCATTTAGCAGAACCCTTTTGTGGGAACACATTATTTCCAGTTCCATTGAGAACCCTCCAGAAGCATTGGTAAAATCGGAATATATGGATTCGTGTTCTTTATGCATCTAAGGAAGCTATTACTTCCTCTTAATTCAGTTCTGTATACTTTTCACATAGCAATTCAAAGCTTAATTAAGAGCTATTAAAAACTGTGAAGTTTGGGGGAAGCTGGGATGGCTCAGCGGGTTAAGCGCTCGCTTTGAAGCCCCAGGGACCAAGGATCAAACCTCGGCCCCGGCCCATGCAGACTCACATGCTGAACTGGGGTGTGCCCCCAGTTCAGTTCTTGCCGGGACCTATGTGGGAGGCTCCCAGCCCAGTTCCTGCCCTGCGCAGCCCTGTGCCCACCTGTAGAGAGAAACTATATGGAAAAACTAATGTCAACTGTGGAGACTGCTCTGGGCCCGCCCCCTTCTCTCTGTCTCTCTCTGTCTCTGTTTCTCTCTGTCAAAAATCAATAAAAATAAATCTTTAAAAATTGTGAAGTTTGGAGAGATGCATTGCAAAATGCAATATTTCAAGTAAAACATAAAATTAGTGGAAATGCTGATTATGGTGGTACAAATACAGTAGGATTTTATTATAAACATTTTTTTGTGTTAATGAAGCTGCTACTTTACAAAAATGAGGAGTAAATTTACATGTTGTTTTGGATTTAGACATATGCAGTGAGAGCCAAGTATATTCATAAGATTATTTGACTCTTTCTGCAACATTATAGTAGTATTCCTTTCTTCAAATTCATACATTTTAAGAAAATACTTCTGGTGCTTAATGTTAACAAACATAATGGCTTTCATATTGTCAATGATACGAAACAAAGTGGTAAAATATTCTGGATACATGAACTATACTATTAGAAATGAATGAATTAAATAACACTTCTGTTAAGAAATAGTTTCACTTCCTCATATTAACAGAGGCTCTCATGAAGAAGTTTCTAGTGAAAATTAGCTGTCAGGAAAGACATTGACAATACTATAATAAATAGCACAGCTGACCTTACGAACAATAAGAGGGATATAAAGATGATTACACTCTAAAATTTATGAACAATCTAATTTGCAAAATGGAGCAGTGAACTTGAAAGAAAATTGTAATACCTAACAACTTTTTCATGTCTGTGCTATTAGGAAAATACTATGTTGCAACATATTCAAAAGATGTTTGTCTTCCTTTTCCAAAGAATATAATTTAGTACTTCAGTGTGAATGCTGTCAGCATGGTTTGGGTTACAAACAGAAATTTAGCAGTCATATTTATTTCTCCTTTCTTCCTTAACTTCAGTTAATGGTGAGTTAGTTAAGTGCTCCTGACAGCCAAGCTGTTGAAGCAGTATTCTGTTTATTTAGATGCTATAAATAAAAAGGAAACACACTTGAGCCTTCCTACTTCTCAACCCCTGCTCCCTGACTCTTGCCCCTGAGCCCCAGGGGGCGGATCTATTTTACAACTGGGTCACCACAGGGCTGTGTTTCTTTAGATGAGAAAAACAGTGCATATGTTCCCAGGTGCTCTTCTTTTGACCATTTCTTTGTTTTTGTTTTTGTTTTTGTTTTTGACAGAGAGAGAGAGCAATACAGAGACAGAGAGAGAACTGAACTGTGGGGCACTCCCCAGTTCAGCATATGGGTCCGCACAGGCTGGGGCCAGGATTTGATCCTCGGTCCCCGGTGCTGCAAAGTGAGCGCTTAACCCACTGAGCCATCCCGGCTTCCCCCTTTGGACCATTTCTACATTTCTGACCATTGCTGCTTTTTATATTTACTCATCCTGGGTAAAGAGGTCCAAGGGGAGGAACCAGATCTGAACCAAGGTCTTCATTACAGTCAAGATAGCAACAACACTGGTTTGCTTTGACATGGGGGCCAAATAGTACAGCTATATTCTAATTTAGTTCTTGAGAGATGAAGGAAATGTTCAAAAATGGTCAGTTTATCTGTCATTCTTATTTTAGAAATCTTTACTCCTCTTCATATTTGACCAATATACAGCCTTTGCAATGTTAACAATTAAAATTATAATTAAGATAGTCATTTGGGAAACCTGGGATGGCTCAGCAGGTTAAGCGCTTGCTTTGCAAGCCCCAGGGGCTGAGGATCAAATCTCAGCCCCGGCCCATGCGGATGCACATGCTGAACTGGGGTGTGCTTCTCATGCAGGAGGCCCCCAGTTCAGTTCTCGCCTCCCAGTTCAGTCCCTGGCTCGTGGGGGCATGCCTCCCATGTGGGAGGCCCCCAACCCAGTTCCCACCGTGCACGGCCCCTGCCCACCTACGTGGAACAAAACCATGTTGAAAACTGATGATGTACAACATGGGTCTCCAAATTACGGCCCGCGGGCCGCATATGGCCCGCGAGGCCCTCTCATCCGGCCCGTGGAGACATTTTTATCTGAATAAAATAATATTAAATAAATAATTAAAAACAACATCTATGTTTTGATTCTTTTTTATTTGGACCTCGAGTGTGTAGTCGGCCCCCAAACTGCTGTTTGATAGTTAATGCGGCCCGCGGGCTGAAAAGTTTGGAGACTCCTGATGTACAACTATGGAGACTGCGCTGGGCCCTCCCCCTTCTTTCTGTCTTTCTCTGTCTCTGTGTCTCTGACACAGAGAGATCTCTGTGTCAAAATCAATAAAATAAATCTTAAAAAAAAAAATAGTCTTTTATTTTTATTTATTTACTTGTCTTTCCACCACCACATATTTGGCTCCCACTACCTCCTCTAGGAGTCCCCACCCCCTTACCCTCAGGTAAACACTAAACTATTGACTACATCTGTGAGGTTTTGTTTCTATGTTGCTTTCAGTTTTATATTCCACATATAAGCAAAGTCATATGGTTTTTAGTTTTTTTTGTCTTGCTCATTTTGCTTATCATGATAATCTCAAGGGCCATCTATGTTGTCCCAAATGGCAGTACCTGTATTTCATCTTTTCTTAGAGTTTAGTAATATTCCATTGTATATATGCACTGCAGCTTTTTTATCCAGTCATATATCAAAGGGCACATTGGTTGTTTCCATGACTTGGTCACAGTGAATAACACTGATAGTTGTCTTTTATCCAATGCCTACTTTGTGTTGGCACTTATAGTTTATCAAAAGTATTAGTATAAAGTTACTCATAATATCTCTTATCATTTTAACATCTGTAAGATATATAGTGACGTCCATTCTCACTCCTGATATTGGTGAGTTGTGTCTTCTCTCTTTTCCTGAGCTGTTTGGCCTGAGATTTATCAATTTTATTCATCTCCCTATGAAACCAGCAATTGGCATCATTAATTTTTCTTTGTTGATACTGTGTTGTGTTGTTTATATCAATGTCTGTTTATTATTTCTTCTGCTTACTTTGGTTTAAGTTGTTTTGTTTTGTTTTGTTTTGTTTTGTAGTTTCTTAAAATTATAATTTAGGTTATTGATTTGAGACTTCTTTTGTTTTCTGACAGGTATTTTAGTGCTATTTTAATAGGTCATGTTTTCATGTCTATGCAATTCCTTTTTACGCAATACAAATTACTTTCTGAATTCCTTATTGACTTATGACCCATGGTTTATCTAAAAGTTATTATTTAGTGTACAAATATTTGGGTATTTCCTAGCTTCTAAAATTGCCCCAGTGTCTGAGATTAATTCATTAATTTTGATTGCCTATTCCTCTTCTTCCTTTACTGTTACGCTCTTATGTTTGAGATCAATAAGCTGAACAGGCATAAACTTGTTCTAACTGGTGTACTTTTCTCTTAGTATTGTGTTCTTTTGTGATTTCTGAGAAGACTGTTGTTTTGTTTGTTTTGTTTTGTTTGTTTGTTAATTTTCTCTGTTGCCTAAATTACTTCTATGTCTTCTATGGTAAATATTTTTTGTATGTATCTGTGTCTATTATGTTGAAAGATTCTTCTCAAATTTTTTTGTGACCCATGGTTATTCACTCATATTTAAGGAAAAGACAACATGAAAGTGTACCCAGAGGCTCTGATGAGTTTTGCATGAACTGATGTGTGGTCAGGAAGCTTACCATGAAGCAAAAGCACTCTTTAATACGGAAGACTTTGTTTTGTGGTATCAAGTGCCTATTTTGGTACTCCCCAGGGACTCTTCAGTTTCTTTAGATATCAATCTTTAATCCTTTGTCTGAATGTTTGAGGGGCATGACTGCCTGGCTATTGATAATTCTGTTCATGAAGGTAGAGTATATTTTTCCTTGACTTTCTTGTATCTAGCCCCACTTCTTACTCTTGAACTCCTGTGTAACTGAAATTTCTGACTTGAACTTCTCCAGGGCTCGACGGGTTAACATCACTTATTCATGGAGATAAAAAGGAAGGAGTGATAGCAGGAGAAAGGGAGGTAGGAGAGGTCTACAGCCAATCTCCATGAATAAGTCCAACTATACTTCCTTACCTTTTTTAAAAGATGTATTTTATTGTTTTTTGGCAGAGACAGAGAGAAACAGAGACAGAGAGAGACAGAAGAGGAAGGGCCCAGAGCAGTCTCCATAGTTGCACATCATCAGTTTTCAACATGGTTTTGTTCCACATAGGTGGATGGGGGCTGCACAGGGCAGGAACTGGGCCTGGAGCCTCCTGCATGGGAGTCATGATCCTTTGAGCCAGGGGTTGAACCGAGAGGCAAGAACTGAACTGGAGGCCTCTCGCATGGGAAGTGCATCCCTGTTCAGCAGAAGGATTCATACGGGCCAGGGCCTGGATTCAATCTTTAGTCACCAGGGCTGCAAAGCCAGTGCTTAACCTGCTGAGCCATCCAGCTTCCCTTTACCTTTTATTAATATTGATAGATATATTTCAATCCTCAACTACTACAGATCTTTATTTTCTTAAGTATAACTATGCCATTATATTTTTACCACCAAGAAACTAATATTTGATGACACATAATCTGCTCATATATGTGTGTAACATATACATATATGAAATGGCTTATTTATTAATGTAAATTTTGGTAAAGCAGATTTACCCGTATTTTAAAGATGATTAAGAATATCAGGAAAAATAAGATATGCACCAAATGATGTAGGAATTCTTTGGGCATTATGATGGATGAGGGTCTTGTCCAGAATTTTATACATATTTGTTGCTTTGCAATAGATGCTACTTGATAGGCCAGAACTAAGGTGATGTTTTGATTTAAATGTTTTTTGCCTTATTGGATTAGGGTAAAAAGATAATCAAATAAGGTTTCTGGTCAAGATGATAGAATAGGTAAACAATATGATCACCTCCTTCCATGACCACATCAAAATTACAACTAAATTGTTTTCCAGTCAACCTGGAGAACCATCTAAAGACTAGCTAGATGGTATTCCTAGCACTAAACAGTGATAAAGATATAAAGAAGCCATGTGGAGACTGGTAGGAGGGGCAGAGATGTGAAATAGGAATCAGGAGAGATTTCACAGCTACAGAGGACCCCCTGAGGAGCTTAGCTCCTCACCAAGCTCTGCAGCCCAGGACTCAAGTTCCAGAAGAGAAGTCCTGACAACAGCTGGCTGTGAAAATTAGTGGTGATTCTGTCCAGTCCCAGTGAGATGGAGGGCTGTTGGAAATCAGGCATTGTCTTAAAGAGCCCACGCACAGACTCACTGGCTCACAAACACTTGCCATAAGCTCTAGTGAAGGGACAGCAGTTCAAAAGGTGTCAGAGGCATATGCAGAGAAACTGAATTATGTGGCTTCAGGGGGAAGGCTGCCATTGTCCCTGTGTTGAGTCCTCCCCAACATAGCCTACAGGTGCAGGTGGGTGCCATTCTGAATCTGCATTAACCTGCTGAACATTGTTCTCCTCACCCTGGTGACTCCCTGAGATCTCACTCCACTAGTTTATACACTTTTCTGGGTTCTTTCAGTGTTTGAGCCTTGCCCCATGCTACGAACTTTCTCAAAAATTCTCCAAGTTCTTCAGGCATGCAATAACTGGTCTCTGTGTAACCTGTGTCTTTTGCTGAATAGCCCCAAGTCTAGAATGGGTGGCAGCTGCCCTCAGGTGATAGTATGGCCTTGCCCATTTGCCTCTGGACCCAGCCCAGGCAGCTACCAATTGAGGATTACTTTGTAGCTTATACCAGGTAGTTCTAGGCTGGGCATAAGCAGCAGCTGACCTCAGCCTGCACTGGAACCTCAGAATCAACAAACCCAGTGGCCAGCTTCAGACCACAATGAAGCACCACCTGAGTAGCTCCATAAATGACACATGCAAAGGGTGATCTCGGTGTGCACCAGAGCCCCACTGGGGAGAATAGTGCTCCATAGCATTAGCCCTGCTAAGGTTATAGCCAGTCCTCTCAGACAGTAACCTTTAGAGTCAACCCCACCCCTGATGTGAGGAAAGCAACCAAGGCTCAATTACAATAGAAGGGCACACACAGTCTACACAAGGAACATTCCTGGAGCACCAAGCTCAGGTGACTACAAAGACTGTTCCACTTGGCTCTTCAGAACACCTACTATATAAATACATCCTGCCAAGAATAGGAGATGTAGCAGATCTACCTAATGCATAGGAAAAAACACAGAGAGGCAGCCAGAATGAGTAGACAAACATGTCCAAAATGAAAGAACAGGAGAAAACTCCAGAAAAAGAAAGAAAGAGAGAGAGAGAGAGAGAGAGAGAGAGAGAGAGAGAGAGAGAGAGAGAGAAGAAATAAAGAAGAAAGAAAGAAAGAAAGAAAGAAAGAAAGGAAGGAAGGAAGGAAGGAAGGAAGGAAGGAAGGAAGGAGGGAGGGAGGGGGGGGGGAGGGAGGGAAGGAAGGAAGAAAGGAAGAAAGGAAGGAAATGAAATGGTGGTAACCAATTTACCAGATAGAGTTCAAAACACTGGTTATAAGGATGTTCAATGAACCCAGAGGAAGAGTAGATGAACTCAGTGAGAACCTCAATAGAGAGAAAGTAAAAATGGACATAGAAACCAGAAAGAACTAGTCAGAAATGAAGAATACAGTAACTGAAATGAAGAATATACTAGAAGGAAACAATAACAGATTATATGAAGCAGAGGATTGAGTCAGTGACTTGGAAGCAAGGTAATGGAAAACAACCAATCAGAACAGGTAAAAGAAAAAAGAATAATAAAAAAGGAAGATAGTTTAAGGGACCTCTAGCTCAACATCAAACATAAAAATAATCACATCATAGGGGTACCAGAAGAGAAAGAGCAAAGAATCAAAAACCTAGTTGAAGAAATAATGACAGAAAACTTTCCTAACCTGGTGTAAGAAATAGACACATAAGTTCTGGAAGTGCTGACAGTCTCAAACAAGATGAACCCAAACAGGCCCACACCAAAACACATCATAATTAAAACACCAAAGGTTAAAGAAAAAGAAAGAATCTTAAAAGCAGCAAAAGGAAAAAAGTTAATTCCCTACAAGGGAGCTCCTGTAAGATTATCAGCTGATTTCCCAACAGAAATTTTGCAGGCCAGAAGGGATTGACACAAAATATTCAAAGTCATGAAAAACAAGGACGTACAGCCAAGACTACTCTACCTTGCAAAGCTCTCATTTAGAATCCAAGGACAGATAACGTGCTTTGAAGAAAAGAAAAAGCTAAAAGAATTCATCACCACCAAACCAGTATTACAAGAAATACTAAAGGGACTTCTTTAAGACAGGCAAGGTGGGGGAGAGAACATAAATATGAATAATAACAATAAATGACATAGCTATCAGTAATTACTTTAAATGTAAATGGAATAAATGCTCTAACCAGAAGATAGGGTGACTGAATAGATAAGAAGACAAGAGCTATACATGTGCTATCTACAAGAGACCCATTTCAGATCCAAAGGAAGTAAAGGGATAGAAAAAGATATTTCATACAAATGGAAAGGACAAAAAAAGCTAAAGTAGATGGAGAAAGACCAATACTCTATGATTTCACTTATATGTGGAATCTAAAGAACAATATAAACAAACAAACAACAGAAGATTCATAGATATGAAGAATAAAGTAATGATTACCAAATTGGAGAGTTTGGGGGCTGGGTTAAAATAGTGAAGGGCGTTAAAAGTACAAATTTTTAGTTATAAATAGTATTGGGGATGTAAAGTACAGCATAGGGAATATACTCATAGTCAATGCTATTGTATTAACTATTTATGGTGCCAGGTGGGTATTAGACTTAGTAGGGGATCACTTTGTAACTTATATAAATGTCTAACCACTGTGCTTTACACCTGAAATTAATATAAAATAATATCAAATGTCAACTCTAATTGAAAAAATAATAAAAGAATAATGAAATAACATTACATCTCAATTATCTGAGAACTAATATGCTAAAATGAATATAAAATTTAACGAAGTGCTCGTGTTGGGAAGGAGGTAGTTTTGTAGACCTAACTGATGTGTCTGAATGGATGCTGCAATACCACCTTGGCATGTGTAATCACGTATGAAATTTTTATTGTTATCTAGCAAGGAGAATTATGCACATATTTTCTTGTGTGTTTTCTGAGATGGTGGAATTCTCCAAGATTCTTGGAAAAATATTTGGGGAGGAGGAACATTCAGTTCCAAAATACTTTCTCCTTTGGGGGAAGTGAAGTTGGCAGGAATACATAGCCCTCAACATCGGGCCCCTGGTGAGGACTCTAGTTACACTTGGAGGTCTTTGTGTGATTAACCTGAGTGAAATACAATTGAGAAAAACAGAACTTGTTTATTATTATTATTATTATTATTATTATTTAGTTAGTTTTTGTTTTTGTTTTTGTTTTTTTTTTTTT
>PVKE010023478.1:0-24610 GCA_004027555.1 Craseonycteris thonglongyai
TTATTTCTATTTTACTTTTTGACAGATAGAGAGAGAGACAGAGACAGAGACAGTTAGAGAACCAAACTGTGGGAACTCCCCAGTTCAGCACGTGGGTCCTGCCTGGGCCGGAGCCGGGATTCGATCCTCGGTCCTCATGGCCTCAAAGCGAGCGCTCAACCCGCTGAGCCGTCCCGGCTTTCCCCTCAAGTTTATTTTTACTCATAGATTCTTACAAGGTACTCATGACAATAAAGAGAGTGAGATTCTAACCTTCTAAAATGGGGAAAACAAAAGACCTTTCTAAAAATAAAAATAATTATCAAAAAACTCAAAATAAGAATCTAACCTTTTATTGCATGGATCCATGGACAGGTCTCATCTTAGTAAAATCTACCCTGCAAACTGCTACAGTTAAAGGAGGAAGATGCACAACTGCCAGTGCAGTGGTATCTTTGTATACTTGTTAATGATGTGTGAGTATAAAGGTCTGTGAGATTTAGAAAGTTGGTAAAACTTTTGGTTGTCCTCTAATCTCTTCCCACAAACATTACAAAGGTGGACAATCCAAGAAACACTTTTTTTTAATAATAAACGGTCTGTCTGAAGTCTGCTTTCAAATTCTGCAGCTCCCCAACTAAGGACATACTAGCGCAATCACTTCACAAACATGTGTGCAGTCAAGAGATAATGAATCTTCAGCAGGGTCATAGCCAAACACTGCTTGAGTGGGGACTGGGTACAAAACAGAAGTTAGCAAATATTTCTTGAACTCACAAATGCATTAAAGGTTAAGTTTTTAACTTGAGAGGCTCATCTGAATTTGATAAATCACAAATGGCTAATGACAAAAAGACATCAATAATAATGTCCCTTATACTTTACTGCATCATATAAGTCAAAGGTGTCCAAACTTTTTGGCTTCCCTGGGCCACATTGGGAGAAGAATTGTGTTGGGTCACACATAAAATACACTAACATTAACAATAGCTGATGAGCTAAAAAAATTGTAAAAAATCTCATAATATTTTAAGAAAGTTTACAAATTTGTATTGGGCTGCATTCAAAGCTGTCCTGTGGCCCATGGGCTGCAGGTTGGACAAGTTTGATATAAGTTTAGGACTGAAAACAAACAAACAAACAACAACAAAACATTAAGAGCCACCCAGGCCCACTCCTCTAAAAGATGCTCACAGCTCTACTTCAACCTCGGCCTAACTCCCTCAAGTCCCATTCTTAAGTGGTCATTTAGCTAAAATTTGATCTGCTCGCTCTCCAGTTCTGGGGAAATGTTTTTCTAGTAGGGCATTCTTTTCCATCTTTAGACAGCTCTGACTGTACTTTACATTACATTGAATATACAAAGTTCCATTTGAGCTTTGGACTTAGAGTTATCACTTTTATGATTTTTTCCATCCAGAAACCTCTTTGTATAAATTCCTGAACAAAAAAACAAAGTTATTCTTCTCACCAGGGACAGAGAATCCTTTTATGAGGGAAAAAAACAAAAAATGTTTGGAGCATGTTTTCTAGCATCTTTGCACAGAGATGATTGGTAGCTAATTCTTTTAATACCTCTTAAAAGAACACAAATTGTTACTGTAAATTCCTAGAAAAAGTGATTACTTAGATTCAAAAGGCTTTCCTTAAAGCAGATACAGTATGCACTTGGGGCTTTAAAAATTAGACCAAATCTCAAGCAACAGATTTTCTGAAAACAAATTGGTGTTCTCAATATTTTCTGATTGAGGCATAGTTTAACATCAAAGTAATAAAACCTAATCATAAATACAGATTTTGCTTACCAAACACCCCAAGTTAAAAAATATAAACCAACCTTAATCTTATCATTCATTATAACGATAAATATATTAATTGCAACTAAAATGATTTTGCTACTCAGGTAGTCTATTTATAGTATAATATCTACAGTCTATGGAAAATATATTTGGTTCATCTTCTAGGATGAAGAGAGAAGGTATGTATTTAATAGTAAGAGATTTACATTCCAGGCCTTTTTTTTATTCCATGTTAAATTGCTATCTCTATCACAGGATAAACAGTTGACAAGGACAAGCTGTAAGACCAAGCAAGCCACATTAACCTAGAATACTCCTATGAAAAAATGTAGTATAGAATTTCTCAGACTTAATTCATTACTAGATTTATCATTCATGTTCATTAATTACTTTATAAATACTTGAATGAGATCTCACTGCCTGATTAACTATTTAATAAAGATTTAAGGATCAGATGAAGTATTGAATGGTTGTTGTTATAAGCAATCTCAATTCCCAACAGTTATTAATTTATATGGTTTAAAAAGAGTTTGTTTCCCACAGCTAGAAAAGGAAGACTCCAAGTCCATCACAAAAAAAGCCTATTTCTCCAATGTTCAAATCAATTGCCATCTCTCCACACATTTTCTCTAAATATCCCCATCTGGAAGTGATAACTACCTTCAGAGTCCTTGATCTGTACCTCTTTCCGCCCTCCCCACATTACCTTGTATGATCATTATTTATGGGTATGTCTTATATTTCCCTTTCTGGTTTACAAACTCCTTGTACCCCTCAGATCAGAGTATGATTCGTCTCTGGATCCCTTGCAACATCTAGCACATAAGCAATTACTCCCAAATTAAAGACAGTCTGATAAGTAATTACTCCTGAATTAAAGGCAAGAGAGTTTCTGGCTGGGTATGGCCTTTCCGAGAAAACAAGTCCTCTTGGAAAGCTTGGCCCTGAAACAGACTTATCAGGATTGCTTGAACAACCAAAGTAAGTGGTTATACAAACTATTCTGGGAAGCTCAGATTAATGAGGTTCTTATCTGGGCCTTTAAAGTAAGAAATCACTATAATCAGAAATCCACCTGACTTAACTCAAGTGAATTTAAGATAAAAGTACATGCATGATAGGAATGATGGGTGGGCAGGTATGCATACATGCATGTGCATGTGTGTGCATACACACGCACAAGCACACACAGAGTCCTGAAAGTTGCAAGGCAGACTGAAAACATGGGTGCATATTGCTTCCAAGTGTAAATCTTATGAAAGTGAGAACCTTCTCAGAAGGGAGATCAGGATAGATTAGCAGAGTTTGAAAAGGTAATGATAAATGGAAAGTAGGAAGAGAAGGAAGGTGAATACCTCTGGCTTGGCCATCTATTATGGTATTAGCAAGAAGGAGAAAATCATGGAGGGAAATGATGTGATTCAATGAGATCATTCAAGGATGGCCAATCTAGCTGTCACCTGATAGTCAGTTACTCTTTATCATTCTTGAAAGAAAAAGAGATCTAAGCAATTTTCAAAACATTCCAAAAGCAGAGTGCTTCTCTTTTAAGATTCTCTTGGAAATCTTTCAAGCTTTTGCTTTTGACCAGGTACCCTGCTCACCAAATTCTCCCTTAGTAATGTGCCTAGATATGGAACAAGATATATCAAAATGATCAATTTCATAAAATACAAAGAAATGTAAGTTTTTATTGCAATACTCCCATTTCTAAAACTCTGTACATTCATATTTTAGCTTTTGTTTTTGGCACGTACCTCATTCTCTCTACAAAAGTCCTTTATAATATAACTAAACCTACAATACAGCTCTTCAAGCTAACTAAACCCAAATAGATGTTTTTGGAAGATACTATCTTAAATCCCTAACATCACAACTATTTAAGAAAAAAAGACCGCAGGAAGCTCCCCTAAAATGAAGCCCAATCCTTGACCAATGTTGCTTCTATGAAAGTACTAGAGCTGATGCATTCCAGGCAGCCATATTTTATCTAAAAACAATGCTCTCATTGACAAATGCAAGCAAATATCTCTTAGCCCAGTTTTGAATGAAAAACAAATCTAAACATTGGTACCATGCTTCCCCTTAATGCCCCTCCAATCCAAAATGCAGTCTACAGGCTGCTGTGAGTGCTCCCAATCATTCCTGTCTTCAACTTAACATACACCAACAAGTAGCTCCCTAGGCACAAAGCATCTATCTCCTTCACTTCCATTTGACTTGCATTTTGATCATGTTTTCCTATCATTAGATGACAAGATTTTTATCTTAAAGCCCTATCAGCAGCACTATCACTGCATTTTATGTTCCAGTACTGCTTCAGGTTATTTATTGAAGTTAGTTCCAGGTTTCTTTATTTAAATTAGCTAAAACCAGTGGGATATTATATTTCAAATGGTGATTGAGAGATAAAGAGAAACAGTATTAATATGAATAAATACATGGATAAGAAGGGGGTATCATTTAAGCTAATTTGTACTTGCTATTTTAAATACTTTCAAATTACAAAGAAAAATTAAAACTAAATTTGAAAACTGAGATTTTTCAAAATAAAACATTTGTACCAACAATTTCGTTCTCATATCTGTACAGATGGACCCAAGGACATATGTCATTACCAATCACAATGACTAAAAAGTATTTCACGCCTTAAAGAGATGTATGTTCTCTACAATAAAACTAACATAAAACTGACAATTTAAAAAAAGGAAAAATAACATTGTTCTGCAAATCAAAAACCTGTGTTTATGAGGGGAAGCCAGGATGGTTCAGTGGGTTAAGCGCTCACTTTGCAGCCCTCGGGACCAAGGATCGAATCCCGGCCCCAACCCCTGCGGACCCATATGCTGAACTGGGGAGTGCCCTCAGTTCAGTTCTCACCGGGACCCTGGCCCAGTTCCTGCCCTGTGCAGCACCGCCCACCTGTGGAATGAAACTATGTGGAAAACCAACAATGTGCAACTATGGAGACTACTCTGGGCCCTCCCCCTTCTCTCTGTCTCTGTATTTCTCTCTCTCTCTCTCTGTCAAAAACAATAAAAATAAATCTTTTAAAAAAATAAAACTGTGTTTATGAACTGGCCTGCTGCCCACTCGCTGGTGGCCTTGGGCCAGTCACTCTACTAAGCCACTCCAGGAGCAATGTATACTGAACACATAGGCTAAGCAGTGGTCTAGTATGAAAGGCCTACACTTCACTTCTTCAGGATGCAATAAATCAGGGGTCTCAAACTCAATTAAAACACGGGCCATTTGGTGCAACAGGCAAGATTCACACGGGCGACATCACATTTACAAACGTCGCCGGAACTGAGTCAGAGCATTTATACACGCCCACAGGGCCCCAGGAAAGGCACTGGGCCACATGTATACTAGCCTTCAGTAGTTAAAGGGTTAACGAGGGAATTGTGTGTACGGTATTGCCTCGATCTACCCTAAGCGCTATTTTCTTCATAACAATTTTTTCTATTTTCATTTTATTTCAGAGCATCATGGGCCACAAAAAATTACCTCAGGGGCCACATGTGGCCCGTGGGCCGCCAGTTTGACACCCCTGCAATAAATGAATGAACACAAGGGAAGGCAGGGTGACTAAAGAGAAAAGAGGATTCAACAGTCTTTATTTACGGTAAGCTCACCTAAGGTTTCTACCGGTACTTAATCAAGAAAGCACTAAACCGAGTGCCAGTAACCTTACTATCAACACTTAAGTTCTAAACCCTTACGTAACTGGAGACCAGATGGTACTCACTACTCTAAGACTGAATAATGTGGTCCTACTGGAGACCCCTTTCCTGACTAATACAAAGTTCAGTGTTGGAGGGTGTATCAGTCTTTAGCTCCAAGAGGCGAAGTATGAAGCTGCTTCTCAAACCGACTACTGGAAAAACCATGCTTCCCAAAGACGAAGGGTTGCAACTGGCTATATACTGCTCTCCCTAAAGAGCTGCTCACTAGGACACATTTTCAAATTGGCAGCAGAGACACTTTTTCTTCAAAAACAAAAACATGTTTTCATCTCCTATCTACCACAACATAATCTTTTAAACAGGGGCTCAATCATAATGCAGTTATAATGTAACTGAGAAAAAATGAAGGCATACTCACAGCAATTGGTATAAGCAGTTAAACTAATAAGAAAGGCATAAACAGAACATTTTAAAATCTGTTTCTATGAAATACAAATGATATGTAAACATCTTACTTCAGGGGAAAATGGGATGGCTCAGCAGGTTAAGTGCTCACTTTGCAGCCCTGGAACCCGAGGATCGAATCCCGGCCCCGGCCCAGGTGGACCCATATGCTAAACTGCGCTGTGCCCCGAGTTCAGTTCTTGCCAGGGCCTATGTGGGAGGCTCCCGGCCCAGTTCCTGCCCTGCACAGCCCTGTGCCCACCTGTGGAGTGAAACTACATGCAAAACTAATGCTGTCAACTATGGAGACTGCTCTGGGCCCTCCCCCTTCTCTCTCTCAAAAAACAGTAAAAATAAATCTTTAAAAAAAAGTTTAAAAAAAATCTTACTTCATATACTTTCTTCCTCATTCCTTCATTGATGTTCAACTTAAATTATCCCTGCATATATGACAGCAATAAAACACTATCAGTATTTTGTACAATGGAGAGAAAAGACCAAATATTTTAATAAAGTATTCTAAAGCAAAGATCCACAAACTACATATAGCCCACAGGCCAAATCAGGCCTGTAGTCTCTTTTTGTAAATTTTACTGAAGACTGCAAACCCTCAATCACTTACACTGTCTGGCTGCTTTCACTTTACAGCAGTAGAGTTGAAGTGTTACAACAGAAAACGTATGAACCACAAGCTGAAAATATTAACTGGCCCTTTACAAAGAAAGAGTCAGATAACATATAGAACCAAGTTCTAAAGTATGTTAAGTGTTTTATTTCATTAAACCCTTCCATGACAGAGGTAGTGTTATCCTTCATTTACTAATGGAGAAACTGAGTGCCAGAGGTTGAGAAGCTTGCCCTAAATCACACAGCTGTTATATGGATCCCTCACCTGTTCAGCCTCCATCAGGAGTAAGTTGGGCTAGAGCCCTTTGCACCACAGAAATATCCGTTAATCCCTTTGACCCTCCAACCTAACAGGAGTAGGTAAATTCTTGCAGAAAGAATGATGAGTAACTGGTTTTTCAGGCCCTGAGCCTGAAAGAGAATTCTAAGGAGCTAGAAATAAATAGTGCCTGCAGCCTGAGTCAAATTGTATCCTAAAACAAAGAGCCACTTTGCTTACTGGATCTCTTCTGAGCTTGAGAAGCCCTGAAAACAACCTCTTGTCCAGCTTCTGGCAGGATCCTATTTGCGTATCCTCAGGAGAGGTGAGAACTGTGATTCCGAAGAATGTTTCAAAGAACCCAGGTTAACAGCTTTAGAGTTTACAAACTACTTGTCACATATATTACCCTCAACTGATCTTCACTTGGCTCAGTGATAAAGATATCAATATTATTCCAATTTTACAGATAAGAAAGCTGAGGACTGGATATCTTAAGTTATTTGCTCAAGGTCACAATGCAGTAAATGGTGGAGTCAGAAATGCAGAAGCTCTAAAATTCTGTTCTTGATTTAGTATAGCTTGTTCATTCTTACTTTCTGCATTGTTTTAAGGTCTGTCTATTCAAACTGTTCAGAGGAGAAGTCTCAGCTTTAAGCACTGACTTAAATCCTTAACCCCAAAGATCATTTTTATCCACCTGCTGCTGCCCCCAACATCTCTGTGGCAATCACAGCAGGGAAGATGTTAATGGCACTGCTGTCTCCTATCATATAAGCATCTTCCTCTTATTTCTGTTGTCTCTTTCCATGCTCTAACCCCCTTTCCTTTTCTATTTTCTTATCCTTCCCTTTTACCCTCAGCTGCAAACAGTGGGGGGCAGTAAAGTACAGAGTAAATACATAAAGAATAAAATGTCTAACCAATGTAACCCTGATAAATTTAATAAAAAAATGTACTGGACCTCGAGTTCTTGCTCTCTGACCACTAACCTATATGTTTACAGGATCTTGGGCAAATCATTTAACTTCTGGGAGCCTCTGCTCAGCTATAGCAGCACCTCACAGGGCAGTGCAGCACACAAATGGGAAAATGCATGCTAGAAGGCCTCCAAAAATAACAAGCATCATTCAAAGGCAGATGGCATTATCACCATCATTGCTCAGAAAACTCTCAATTAAAAACCGGGAGGGTGTTAAAAGAGTGTCAAGATGAGCTTGGCTGTATTGATTTGTCTGTATGGATTCTGCTGATTCACAGACACACTGAATTCTGCCCTCTGCTTAGTGTCTTTTACCATCATTGATTTAAATATTGGAAGAAAGAAAAAGAAAGAGGAGGGGAGGAGGGGAGGGCGGGAGGGCGGGCGGGCGGGCAGGCACACAGGCAGCAGCAACAGGAGAAGAAACAAATCTTCCATGCCAACTGAACCCTGAGTCTCCTGCTTCTAAGTATACAGCTGTCAGAAATGAAAATGTAAAGACCACCTCAAAGAGTGCAAAGCAACTAAAGTGGTTACGTTAATCCCTTACATTTGTACATGCTTTACACTTTGTAGCTTTCTTTACATTATCTTATTTGTTTTTCACTACAAACACTACACAGGTACTGATAATCCCATCTGACAGAAAAGATAGACCGAGGGCAAGTATATGCCAGAGCTGGAACTAAAATCCATATGCCCTGATTCTCAGTTCTGTGATCTTTCTTTCACATGTTCTTCTCCCTTTTTAGAACTGATAACTCATTAGAGAACCAAAAACTTAAGAACCTATAGGTTTTCTCTGCTGGAACATAAATCCTTTGTTTCCTTATCATGCTCCTGAAAAAAATACTCCAAAATGCCAGATTCCTACACATTTCAAGTGGGAAGCTTAAGGTTTTTACACTTGGTAAAGCTGCAGTTACCCACAAGGACTGGGATTTGGGGATATCTGGTCACCAACCCAAGAGTAGAGTTTTAAAGGTCTGCTAGATCAAGCTCAAAGTTCACTCTCTCTGAGGGCCTGGTGATAGGAGGTTAGTCACTGTATCTTTTCACTATAGGTAAGAGAAACAGTCTTAGCCTAGCCCCCTTACTGGAGATGTTTCCATAGCTACACACTTATAGGAGAAAGCATCTAGCTAAGTTTATGCAGTCCTTCAAAATTATAGCTATTTGACATTGTTAACATGGTGACAATGTTGTTTTAATTATGCAGCTATCACTCCAAGAAATCAGAATTCTTTTGTTCTAACTGCCTCACTAGGGGGAAAGCAAGGCATAGAAATCACAACTAAGAACTATAAAGCAACTGATTATTTAAGAACCCCATGACTCAACTAAAAATACCAATCTCTGTGGTTCAAGGTAAGAGCCCAAATCTACATGCCCAATACATACCACGAAGTGTGCATCTATACAGCTAAAGAACAACGAAGTACAACAAACACCACTCTAACCTCATATCTATCTGGAAAAAGTCCTTCAAGTAACTTATTTGACCTTAGTGAATTTAGGATTGACAAAAGACAATTTCTCAACACACTGGTAGTACTCAAATAGTATCTATTTGTACTATGCTTTGTTAGAAAAGGTGGCTGAGTTCACCTATCATATTTGGAAAAAACTTTAAAAATAATTCAATTTGACTATATAGTTGATCCTTTTATGATCAACTTGTTTAGTCACATAGTGTAAGATTATGTGAGAACTCCAAAAAAGTTCCTTTTTTTTTTTTAAATGTGTGCCTTTTGGGGGAAGAGCAAGCACAGGAAAATGGGAGGTGGGAGCAGGAATTAGTCCCATAAGATGGACACAGCTACAGTTTGTTTTTCATATACAGTAACAAGGTGCAACGCAGAGCACAGCACTTATGTCACTCTGCTATGCCTGTTTCCTCACCCACAAAATGGGGCAATAATCCTATGTCCTACCTACTTCAGATAAATACCAGGTGAGAAAATGCATGTAAAATCACTCTATTTATAAACTGTTTCATGTAAACATTACATACTGATACAATGTTTTACTACCTTCAAGGGTAGCTTCATAGGCATTTGGCCAATTAATTACCAGGAGAAAAATAATCATGGAGTGCAGGAAATAAATAACCAGGTAAGCTGGCTGGAAATTTACCACTATTTCTCTGGTGAAAAGTTTCTTATTGCCTTTATTTCAGATTGAGGATAATTACAACATACCTAGCCTAGAAACTAAATATAGGTGCCTTAAAGTTTCTGCTAAATCCTACAGATGTTGCTGTCCTATTCCTAGGAATTTATTGTGTGCTGCTCATCACTGTTTTCATGATCATGTGGCTTATAAATCACTTGCTAAGCAAATGTTGTGAAATTCCTACATGTGTATTTATGGTTGGCTTCATGCAGAATGCTGCCATATGAGACGTCACAAAGCTAACACCAATACAATTCAGCCAAATGCAATGCAGGAAAAAAACAAAAAAACAAAAAAAACCCTCTAGTCTTTGCACTGAATGGAGGTGTATACACGTAAACTTCAAGTTTAAAAAAGAAAACTTAATGTTACATATATATATATATATACATATATACATACATACACACTCACACACACATATACATATATATACACACACACACACATATAACTAATCTCAAATAACTACTGGATAACATTTCAAGGAAATAACTTGTACATTTTCATAACAAATGAAGACCACCAGAGTCTAGGGCTAGGACAATATTTCTAATCTTTCACATATCAAGGCACACACAGAAAATGCTAATATTATAATAGCTTTCTGAATATTTATAACCTATAGGCTGATGACACTAATGCCCTCACTCAGTTTAATTTGTCCCAAGACCATGTACCACACATGGTGCTCTAAGCATTCTGATGAAAATGTAAGCTATACTAATGGTGAAACCTTTACTTTTTTAGGTATGCCGGGATAAGGAAGTTAGATATTCTCTGGTTTTAACTTAATTAACATTCAAAAAATGACCAAGTGACTTTTTAGAGTAAAGACTTCTAATTCATATGTGTGAGCTGCATTAGCACAGGTAACAGGGGGGTGCGATTTAGAGCACTGACCTAGAGGACTCCACCGTGTTCATTTTTTGATGTCTCAACTTCAGGGTCCAACCTCTTTAGTGCTTCCATCTTTAACATGAAGTTTTATTTCTCTGGTCCTTCTGTCTATTCTCTCTCCTGATTCTCTCCCATTCATTCCCCAGGTTAAGTTATAATCTCTATGAGCTTAAATTTAAAATACACATCACCAATTCAGATCTCTCTCAAAAGCCAGGCCTGTATGCTGAACATCTCCAACTGGAAAACCACCCAGAACTCAAACTCCATATGTCCACAATCACATCTATCTTCCTTTCCCCCGAAACCTGCTCCTTCTAACTTTTCTGTTTCTATCCTCCAGTCACCCAGGCTTGAAATCTCAGCATCATCCTGGACTTTGTTATTCAATTCTAATCAACTGCTAAATTCTGTAGTAACAGTATCATCTCCTGGACCTTTCTTCATACTGCCACTAACTTTGTTCAGGCCCATATCACCTCCATGTAATAATTTTTTTAAATGATGATGATGATGATGATGATGATGATGATGATAGCTAATACTCATTTAGTGCTTGACAGGTCTGGTTCTAAGCTCTTTATGTTACTCTCTTAACTTTCATAACAATCCTTAAGACTGTGAACCTAGTATGTGAACACATTGCATTGTTCACTGGTTCTAGTCTCTTCTACTCAAATTCTACTCATTTCTAAATAATGATGCTTAATAAATTTTATAAATGTGCAGCTTTGTTAATGCCACATCAACCTATTACTCCAACTTTTAATGGCTCACCTATGTCAAGCAGAGACAGTTCAATTTCTTAGCCAGGCAGTCAAGGCACTCCAACATCTGACCCAACCTACGTCAGACTCTCCAGACTTCTTGTGTCCCTCCTGTCCCTAATGCATATCCTTATGCTCTAAGCAGACTGGATCGTTTGCTGCTCTCTTCAGCCCACACTGCATTTTTTAATCATGACCTTGCTCCTCCTGGTTCCCCATGCCTGGAATGCCTTGTCTGTACCTCTTTGAGTCTAACACCGAGTTAAACTGCCTTCCTTCATTCCTAAACTAGAAGTAAAGGTCTCCTCTCCTCTGAATTCTGTGTCCTGTGCTTGTACCTTCCATATCAGTTTTATATACTTGATATAAAACATCTGTCTCCCCTACCAGATTATTAGATCCTGGAATAAATTTTTATTTGTATAAACTTTAAAAATCTCCACATAAAGACATGCAGGCATGGTGAATTAGTGAAAAAACATGTACAGCATCCAACTTTAATGTTTTCTCAAAGGTAGAACTATATAGTTTAGATACATAAAGGAAAAAATTATTTTATCTGAATATTTCCAGTCAAGTAGGTCTCCTTTAGTTTTCTATGTAACTGAAACTATGGAAACAGACCAAAATGATAGTACAGGTACTTCCAAGAAAAATGGATAACGAGATGAATCAGCACTGCTATTTGCTGTGCTTATTTTAGTCTCCATTCTTACTTTGAACTAAGGAACACAAGGTCACAAGCTACAGTATTCATCTTTAAAGTTAAACATTTACTAAGTTTTTCTTTCTTTAGTTCTGCCTTTACACTGGAATTTACCTTCATTTCTTATCCTTCAACTGCCTTTTTCATTGCAGGGTGCAAAATTGTAATGTAATTTATAGTAAACACTCTAAATAGAGAATAACTTTTGGTAAATTATTGAACAGTGCTGTCTGGCTTTAGGATGCCTAAGGGAGAGACAGGAAGATAACAGTGATAATACAAATAGGATCTGACCAAGTTCTAAAGAGCAGGGTCCAATACCAAGGCAGCAGAAAGAACAGATTAAAAAGAAGATGAAGCTTCTGGGAAATTCAGACAAGAGGCAGATACCATTTAGCAATGGCTACTGTAATCTTCAGTCACAGTATACCTCAGGACTTAACTGTTATAAGTTACACCACCCAAGCTCTCAGTCTTTTAATACACAGCGACTTTTGTTCAAATAGTTGATGGTGATGAAAAGAAATCTGACTACAAAAAAAATTTTTAATTTTCAAGTAGATTATGGTCTAACAGTGCTGTCTGCAAAATAGAAACTAAATTCACAATTATACCAACACACACATGCAGAGACATAATACCACTCTGCTGGCAGTAAAGATTAAAATCGGCATGTTTAAAGTATTATTTTGGGAGTGTACCGACAGATTTCTTTTCAGATTTGTCAATGCTTTAAATCAAGCCTGTCCAATCTGCAGCTTGTGGGCCACATGTGGCCCAGGACAGCCTTGAATGTGGCCCAACACAATTTCATAAACTTTCTTAAAACATTAAAAGGTTTTTGGGTTTTTTTAGCTCATCAGTTATCATTAGTGTATTTTATGTGTAGCCCAAAACAATTCTTCTTCCCATGTAGCCCAGGGAAGCCAAAAGGTTGGATACTCCTCCTTTAAATGATCTGGGATCTTCATTAAATACAGGTTGGCTTAAAGACTCACTTGAAGAACCAGGCTCAAACTTGTTTGGGAATCAGCTTGTTCTTGAGGTGTGTTAACAAAAACAAAATAAAGCAAAACAAAAAAAACCAACTAATTGGCATGCAGGTGTTGTATTTGTGTAACTTATTTTACCTCCCTGTAATATATAAAAGTAACCCAGTTCTCTAGGACACCTCAGCCAGGTGGGCATCATTAGGCTCCTAGCTGATTCTCAGCTTTTTGAATAAGTAACTGGCTGAGGTAAGAGATCTTCTGATCCCAAAAGGAATGGTAAGTCTGCTGCTACAGCAGACTTTCTAACCAAGAGACTCCATGTCAAGACTTCTGAACCTCTTCCATGGCCCATTTTCTCTCTGTTCCTTCTGTGTACAAATAGCAACCCTGTACAGCAAGAGAAATATGAAAAATAAAAAGTAAAAACCAAAGGGAATAAAAATATATGGAATGAACAGAGTGGGAGTTGAATCTCTGAATTTAAAAAAGCCAGTCATTAAAAAGCTGATAGATCGGGGCACCTAACCTCTCTGGGCCTCAACTTCCCCCATTTTACAAGAAGGGAACTAAGACTATATCTTTAACTGATTTCCCTCACCCTAACTTAAAAGTATACAAATTCTGTATGTATATATTATTAAGGATAGGGATAAGCAAAAATAACTTCATTCATGAAAAAGACCGTGTATTAATGATTTAAGAATGCTTTTTGGGTAAATGAAGCCTCCACAAAAGATACAGCTTCTTTTAAAGGCGGTCTCTTCTTATTTTAGGAATAAAAGCTCACAGTGACCATGATTGCTATTTTCAGACATACACATCCCTGGAACTAAAATTTTATTTGGAAAGGCCAATGCCAATTTTGCCAAGCCTTATTCTGTGATTCTTTCAATGCACAGAAAGCAGGTAGACATCAACGCTGACTGACCATGCCTGAAAGGAAGTGACTTAATAGGACAGGAAATCAAATACATCACAAAATATCCAGCTGACCCCAGGGTCCTAAAAATAGATGACAGCAGGAACGTAAAATAGGTAAGAATGAGATCCCCATGGGTTTCCACCATTTATCTTTGAAATGTACCTCACAGTAGGTATCAACTGTGTGAAACTTATGTTAGTGTTTATATTATGATGAAAGACCAATAATTTAAGTCTTCATCCCAACATCTACTTGCTTGCTACTACTGTGCAAGCTATAGCTACCTCCCAAACTTAAAACTGACAGAAAGATCACATGACCACAAAAAAAAAAAAAGTGCCTCCAAGTTAACTTTATAACTATTTGATATACAAACTAAAAATGTAAAGTTTGCTGGTAAACATCTGCAACTTTAAAACTTACCAGTATTATAATGCAAATCTCAGTATCCAATAAGAACAGGTTTCCAATTTTTATTCTGAGAGGTTCCTAAATCTCATAAGGGTGTTAAAAAAAAATCAGCATTCTCATATGATCTAATTCTGAGAGGACTCTAATTTTTGACAGAGGGTTTAAAATTCTTTCATAGGAATTTTGGTAAGGGAAGATTTGATGTTCTCAATGTATACATTACATAGAGTCATGTCAGCATAAATAGAATATGCAGATGAAGGCATGTGGAACCAGTTTAAAAGAGAAGTGTCAGGTTTAAACAAACTCCTTTGTACACATTTAAAATACTGGCACTTCTTTCTTTGATACCACACCTATCCTCATAAGCAATTAACCCCCCAATAGTTGGGATTGTAACAACTAATATTTATGTAGCACTTCACAATTTGCAAAGCACTTTGACATACATGATCTTATTTGAGACTCACTACTAAATAGGAAAGCGCTATTTTTAGGTCTCATTTTTACATGTGAGGAGGCTGACACTAAATGGCTGACTTGCCCAAGCTCACAAAGCTGGTGTTAGCTGTGTGGGACCTAACACAAGTCTCCTGACTTCAAATAGCCTGTTTCTGCTGCTGCACCATGCTGCTTCAAATACTGAAATCAGAGTAAATAAATGCCCAAATCTCAGACCCCATCTAAGCCTCCCCTACCCACACAGAGCCACCCCTGGCCTTAGTTATAGTTAGCTTTAAATGGTCTCTGCTTCTTGTGGAAGTGGAGTTTAGAGTCTTCATTTCTCTGGCAAACATTTATCTGGCTAAAGTGTAAATGAAGAGATCATATAAACACCGATCTACATATACTGGAAAATACTTTAATCACCAGGTATTCTGCACAGGCAGGCCCATGTGTCATTTCCAGGTAGTGGGTCAGATTCTCAGAAAACATGACCCTAAAAAGGTTAAGAACCCAGGCCAGAGTCAGTGGCTAGACATCTTTCCAAGAAGCTAAATCCCCAAAGTTCTTAACATAAAGAGTTTAGTGCCCCACTTACCTTCTGCCTCCCCCTCTCCAGGCCTCCCAGGGCCTAGGGTCATTTAGTATCTACAACTGTTTTTAAAGTCATATCTAAAAACTGAAGCAACATATAGCTCAATGACTTGTAAAAAAAATTAAATTATTTTAAAATGTAATACTTAATACATACTCCTTTCTCTTGTGACATAACTTTCCAGAATGACTGTTTTACCATAAGAATTCCAATTCCCATAAGAAGTTTCACAAACTTAACTGCTTTGAACTCCTGAAATATCATTCTTCACTAAGAAACCTCTAGATTACATAGAAGACAAAGTAGCATGCAAGGAATTCTGAATCTGTTAGGCAGTTCACTCAACTATCATACCAAAAGGATTTAGAATATTTTTGCTGGGGGGAGGGAACGGAGGAAGAGTGGGAGAGAGCGAATACAGCCCTATTGTCTAATTGCTTGAAAACTCCTAATTTGAATCTGTAACATATTCCTACTAACCACTCAACTTCAACATCAAAAGTACAGTCTCATTTCATCTTAAATAGAGCTTTTCAGTCCAATCTGTATAAACAAACTTTGTCCTTCAATATTTCAACTCCTCGGCAGTTTTTCAAGGTCACTTTTGCAAGCAAGGATAGAGGCCTGCATCTAGCAACTTTGCTGCTACAACACTCCAATTCTAAGAGTCCAGCATCTCAACCCCTGCCGATCTTCTCAGGTAAATCCTTTCACTCGAGAGGCAGTGAGGGGAAGGCACACCAACAGCCTCCCAACTTCTCCCCTAAGCGGGCCTGCCTGCCCCAGTCCCCACCCAGAGACTGGGTGCTGCTGGCTCACCACTCCTGTCTGCCGCAGAAACGCTCCAGTGACCTTCATTCCACACTTGCAAATAAAAAGAAAACAGAATTGCTTTTTAAAATCAAATGGATCATAGATCTTTAGCACACCGGATGAAAGAGTTCACTATTTGCAAGAACTGGCTGGTTGGTTATTGATTAGCAACCTGCATTAGCTTCACATCCTAAAGAGAAAAAAAAAAACCAAGGGCAAAAGGCAGGGTGTCTATACTCTTAACTTTCCTATTCACAAATTGCAGCTAAATTAGGAGTTAAATATTTCATACAGAAAATGAAAAGCATTTGCTCACATTATTTTAAAAAATTAAATCAACACCTGACAAAATTGGTGGAAAAAGATTTGCTCTTGTCACCACCAATATAGTGGAGGTGTGTTTCTAACCAGCATTCTATGCTAAAATGTTCATTTTCAAACAAAGATCATTACTTACTTAATTGGTGCTTATTAGAATCTGGAAGCAGAAAGGTAAATCAAGAAAGTTATGGGAGAATTTCACATTGGCATGTGGGCCTTCACCATTAGAACCTGCATCAGTGCAAATCATATTTTAACACAAATTCAGAACAGCAATAGTGTTGCTTCCACCTCTGAAAACATAGATGTCAACAAAGTGCATGGAAACAGAAAAAGTCTTACAACAACTCAGCTTATTCTGTAGGAAAGCTTCAGTGCACTTGAACAAAGGAAAATTATTTGGAAAACAGTTAAGTTTACCCAATGCAAAGAGAAAGTGCTTTGCTTCTGTGTGTCCCTGAAAAATTATTAGCCATTCTTCATGTACCTGATCTTGTCGATATTCAACTAGGAAAAGAAATCCTAGTTGAAGGCCATGCAAAATCTAAACAGAGCAAGGTATTTAGGTGCACCAAAAGGTATGCATGGAATGTAAAGTGGCCATTTTCTAAAACAGTGCAACTTGTCTACACTCTCTGAAGCTAAACAGTTTCTACCATTTTAACACAAAACAAAGAATTAAACTTACCAGGAACTGCATTAATTTTACATGTAGTTATTTACATCTCCTCGGACAGGGAGAATTTAAGTCACTCCTATCCCTCCCCCCAAAAAAGAACGGAGGAAACAAAAGGCAGCAGGTGATGCAGAAACCTGAATCTGGAATGTCCACTCCAGTGAAAACCCGAACAGCTGTCCCCCCACCCCCCAGCAAACTATTCGCCATTTTTCTTTGTCTTTCAGCTGACCCCTGCCTCAGTGAAAAACTCCGAGGCTCCAATGAAGCCCTGCAGCCTCCTTCCACTTTAACAGTCAAAGGCATTCAATCTAGCATGCTATTTGACACCAAACCTTGCCTCCAGAGTGGTCCCATTGGCTGAGCTGCTTTATCGGCTAAGAATACAAAGCCATGATTGGCTGTTCACGTCATCAGTTACCTCCTTTGTACACTTCCTGTTTTAAAGTTACCTTGAGAAACAGAACAGGGGTCAGATTCAGACTTCAAACTACAGGGAACTTAAGGCTTGGAAATGCCTGGCAAATGCACACAGCAGATGCACCAGGTCCTCATGTGCTTCAAAAACAGGAGATACTGCAAATTTAGAATTATTTTTAAAATCACACGGAAGCGTTGTTATAGTTCCCACCCAAAGCATTTCTTATTGGCTGTCAGAGTTCCACTTAAAAAATTTAAGGTAATTTAACTGCTTCTGATTGGCCATCAAAGATTTCTGTAAGATATTACTACAGTATCCTATGGCAGTAAACCAGAAAGGCAATGTGCACAAGGTCGAAAAGTTGTAACTTCTACCTTCAGTTTTCTGTTGAGCATTAACAGAAGTAGAAAAAGAAAATTGGGGCGTGTGTGTGTGTGTGTGTGTGTTCTGTTGAGCATTAACAGAAGTAGAAAGAGAAAAGTATGTGTGTGTGTGGTAATCCAATGACTCCCAAGAAAATGACGCTTCTTTAACAGTACCAGAGTGATACCAATAGCATACAAAAGTCTGCAGGATTTATAAAATGGTGCCTATCATTGTGCCCATGGTAATTTTAAAAGCACATATTAATACCAGGAAAATCGCTTTATTTTGAGACACAAACTTATCTAAATGGGAAAATTTTGAGATAATATATGAAGTTAGTGACAGAAACAGTGGCATATCCAGAATGTCAAACAGGAACCCAAGAGCAATATAATGATAAAAGGGGTAGGGAGGGATGGCAAAGAAGATAAAGCATCAGTGAATATACTGTTTAAAGCACATTATAGTTTGATGGGTTAATTTATTTAGGGTGCCAGAAAATGCTGCTGATACTCTTAAAAGAGGATGAATTTTTCTACCACATTTTCAAGAATAAAGCAGCAGGGCTAATCTCAGCCTGAGCTATTCTATTGTAAATACAGGTATTCCTCACTTTTCAAAATTTCATTTTATGATACTTTGCTTTTACAAAAGACCTACAATAGTGCCTGTTTTTGCTAACCAAAAGAAACCTGAAGAGGATTTTCGCTTTTATGAAAAAAATGTGAAAAGCAAAAACATCAGCGTTTGTTTTGCAGCAGCAACTGAGGAGAGTGGCCCCGCCAAGCTCCTTCCCCAGGAACTACATTCAGCATTTCAGCATCAACTCACTTTGAACTGTGTCTGTGAGCATCTGTACTGTATCTCGATTTATTTTGTGCATCTGTTAACAAGATGTGTCCTAAGGTTATTGTTTCTTCACTTTACACCATTTGGCTTACCAAGGTTCATGGTAATGATCTACTTTCAGATAGTGAGGGAAACCTGTAGTCCTGTGGTTACTGAAGACACAACGGAGTGCTGAAGTTGATGTGTTTGTTGATTTCCTTTTAGGCTTTAGGCCTAAATGTTTAGGTTTTAAAAGGAACCTCACAATATGGCAAAAATCAGCTAATGTGTCTTTTTTCCATTCTTTTTTTACGAAATATTCAAATGGAAACATCTCATTTTTCTGGGGTCTTTAGCAGTCTCTGTAGATCTACTTCCTCCCACCAAAGCTAAGTATCCCAGGACTAAACAACACAACTGTTTTGTCAGGTAGATAAGCTCATTTCTAGAAATACCTTGGTTGATCTCACATGAGAGGCCATTGTGGGCATCTGCAGAGATTCAGCAGAGCCCTGAAATAGCAAAGCAGTCTGTCTGATCACTATGCCATATTAACTTCTCCACACCCATTCTACTCATTTCCCACAAATGAAAATATTTCTGAGCAGCAATCAGTGCCCAGTTCTATGCTAGGTTAGGTACTTCACCCCTCTAATCTTTACTATAACCCCCCCTTTTTTTTTTAAGATTTATTGTTTTGAGAGAAGGTGAGAGATAGAGAGAACGGGGAGGGCCCAGAGCAGTCTCCATAGTTGTGCATCACTAGATGTGACCTGATTTCATTCCACACAGGTGGATGTGGGGCCACTCGGGGTGAGAACCAAACCAGGGGCCTCCCACGTGGTAGGTGAGGACCTTCACCACCAAGCTTCAGTTGCACCACAATTGCACCGCACGCAGTTCAGCATATGGGCTTGCACAGGCTGGGGCTGGGAACTGAACCCGACTTCATGATTGCTGTCCTGGCATCCCTTCACTATCTCCTTTTAACATGTGAGAAACAGCAGGGTTCAGAGAAGTTAAGCAACAGCCCCTTAGCCAAACATTCAGTATGCAAACTCAGGTCCCACCTGGGGAAGTAAGTACTCTTTCCACTGGCACCATACCGCTTACTGAAACATGGAGCACCTCACAGCACCTTCAAGGAAATTCTTAGGTGTCATATATATGTACAGATAGCATAAACTATTTACAGCCAACTTCATTAATTTACAAATCAGAAATGTGACTAATGTTGAATTTGATCTGTTGTTAAGAGTCCTAGCTAAGTATGTATCTGAAAAAACAGACCCTGTAAGTTGATACAAATGTTGTTACTCATCTATTAGGAACATTCATTCAACCAGTAGCAAATCACATTTATAATTTATAAGGACTTAAAATAAATAACAACGAAATCATTAAAAACAGTACACATTAAGATATTAAGGGATTGCATGGAAATTTCACTATGGCATCTAAATAAGAGTTTAGTTATGCTAACAGGGTGTGTGTTTTGGGACAATTCCTAAAGCTGCAAGACTTGCAGGTATTGTAAGTTCTCTTCGTGTAAGTTTAGATCACAGATTCTGAGTAGAGAAGATATAAGGACAATAAGGCAATTGTGTGCTTTATCTACACTAAAGCCTCTCTTAACCCCAAAACACTGGGGGTCAAGTGAGCTGGCAAGGAAGCAAAGAAGCTAATTTGAGGAGTGGGAGGCAGAGGAATAGGAACAACACTTTCACATCTCTATTAATCAGTCACTATAGCAAAACAAACACTTGGAAGTCAGGCAGAGCTAGTTTCAAATTCTGACTCCCCTATTTATTAATTAATCATATGACACTAGACTAACCCTGAGACTCAGTTTCCTCATCTGCAATATGTGGATATCCCCATCTATATCACAGAACCACTGTTAAGAATTAAATAAGCTAATAACATATGTAAAGTATACTGTACTGAATAAGCACTGAAAAAAAAGGAAAGTGCTAAAGTCACCCAATCCAAATTCCTTGTTTTACACAAGGCTTAAGGTTCAGAGAAACTTCTCTCCTTAAGACCCCAAAGCTAGTATGAGGGAACGCTTCTTTTATCTCCAGCATACTCTGCAACCCTGCAGAAAAGCAACTCCTGAGCCATAAAGGGCAGTGTGGGAGGACTACCAGCTGCTACTAAAAATCTTCCCCAGTTTTTATGCCAGAAATCCATGCCTTTCACCACCAATCCTGGCTGAGATCTGCTTATTGTTCCAAAAACCTGCCCTTCAACTCTGCTTTTGATGTACTAGATTAAACCAAACATGTCTCTTCATACTCTGTGAAGGTCTTTGGCATAGTTTTTATTAATTCTTGGCAGTTTGCGGAGGGGAAAAAAACCCCAACAACAAACATACAAACAAAATACCCCAATTCAAGCCTTATTTCTCATCAACAGTCACCTTAGAATTTAAGCTACTAGTGAGAAGAAAACTCAAATCATCTTAGAATGTCCATTTGGCAGCCTTACCCATTTGCTTACTATATCTATCCCTTCTCCAGCCTGTCATAACTGTTGACAAAGAGCCTCATGGGATCTCTGGGATTCCAACTCACATTCTTCCCTGGTCCTGGATCTCAGCAGCCCTCTGTACCAGATATCTGCATTGTCTTTCCCTAAAAAACACCCAGATCACTCTGAGACTAAACCAATGCCCCTGGTTACATGGTTCAAGCTTTAATGCTCTCAAAGGTGGCAGGATGGGAACTGATGCTCTTAGTCAGAAAACAGATTTTGAATCATAGCTACCTACTTACTAGCTATACAACCTTGGCCAAGTTACTTAACTATCTCTGAGCTCACTTCTTCATGTGTAAAATAGGGAAAAAAGTACCAACTCACAAGTGTTGAGGCTTAAATGAGATAAGTTAAAGCACTGTGGATTAATACCTGGTACGTGATGTGCTCAATTAATATCCAAATATGCATTTGACTACAGCACTTATCACACATTATAATTACTTTTTTTACCATGTCTCTATTACCAGAGAAGGGCTTCTTGAAGGCAACAGCTGTGTTTTATAGCCTCATTCATCCCCCAGTGCTCAGCACAGAAATATAAAACAAAAATTCAGCCTTAACTATAGTGTCAAGGAAATAACAGGGAGTAGTGGAGAATAGAGGAAATCTGGAGGGTGCATACACCTAAAGGGGCAGCTACAATTCAGCTCCACCTGACAAGGGCCATGAAGAAATGCTGATCCACTGTGGCAAGACCTTCAGATTGAATAAAAGAAGCAAAGCCAGATAAGATCCTGGACACAAAAAGTTGATGCTATAACAGCTTCTGATCTGGCATCCTGAAAAATGACTGAAGGATCAGAAGTTGGCTTAACCACCATGACAATTCTCATCAAAGACAGTCTGGCTCAGTACCCAGACTATACCCCAGATTACCTGATTTAAGAGATTATGCTATATCCCAGCAAAAGCAAAAATAGCAACAAAGAAAATGGGCTCCTCAGTGGCCTAAACATTTTATTTGCAGTGTCCTTTAACTCACCCTTTCAGGCTTAATAATTAAACCTGGGGGTTCCAGAAAATATCAGAGAAGAGAACCTCTAGAGAAAAATGAACTTTTCATTGTTGGAATGGGCACATAAAGCCATATTCATTTGAGTATTAAATATGTTATATTCATTATTATATACTAAGCTGATGAGATGGATGGATATAGCAGTTTGTTTTATATTGATGCTGTTAGAGAAATGGGGTATTTTTTTTAAGAAAATCTTTAATCCAGCAGTATTCAACCTTCTGGCTTCCCTGAGCCACACTGGAAGAAGAACTGTCTTGGGCCACACATTAAATATACTAACACTAACAATAGCTGATGAGCTTTAAATAAATAAATAAATAAATAAATGTCGCCAAAAAAATTGTGTTGGGCCACATTCAAAGCCCTCCTGGGGCACAGGTTGAACATACCTGCTTTAATCCAACCACCCAGAATCACTGTTAGTATTTTAGGTTATATGAGGGCTATCCGGAAAAAACTCCAGCCATTGTCAATATAACAAAACTGGTTACATGGCTGGATACTTTCTGGACAGCCCTCATAAACTCTTAGAAACTGTTCTTACGTAAACAAGATATGGGGCTGAGTTAGTCCCCCACAATATTAGAAAGTACTATACAAACTGTTTTGTAATGTTTTTTCACTTAAAAAATGTAATTTTCCATATCAAATACAGATCTGTGTAATTTATAATTGAATTCTAGTCCATCGAATGGGTGTGACATAATTTTTAATCAGTTCCATATTAATAACTTCAGTATTTTCAATTTTAAAATATTGTAAATAACATCACAGAAAACATCCATTATGCTCATTCCTTCCATCACACTCCACTCATTAGTTTTCAGAACCATTCCAATGGGTTCATAAATAGTATAATTTTGTCTGGTTAAAAAAAAAACAAAAAACAAAAATGCTTTAATGTTAAAATCTTTCCTTTTTCAATTTTGACTTAATTTTTTTTTTTAAGTTATAAGCCAATCAAAGAAAATTAAGGACTGCCAGATTGTAACTTCTGACCCGTATTTTTCACCTGACTTGGTCCTAAACTACTATGAGCCATTTCCTAAATCAAATTCACTTTTAAGTTTAAAAAAACGAATGTTGACACATTTTCAAAAGAATCTGAAAATAATCCTCAAAGAAGTTCCGGAAACATCCTGAACAATGATAATATCATTAGAATAAGGAACCTAGCACTGGTGTTCAGTGTAAATAGTTGCTCAATAAATGAATGAATAAAATAAATTAATAAATTAGACCTTAAGTGGATTATAAATTCTGAATTAGTTGCTTTTAAAAAACAAATTATATTCTCCAAAGCATAAATTAAGACCAGGGAATGGACAACTATTCTAGAGGGACCTATTTCAGCTCTGAGAGCTATATAAAGATGACACAAGCTCCCTCAGAAACTATGGGTGGGATTGTTAGTATAAGCTGTTGGAACACTTGACAAAAATATATAAAGACAAAATGAGAAAGAGCAGCCATGTGGAAAAGCAGAGAAAAAAAAGCCGTTTTTAACAGCTAGACAGATTTAGATTCTAATCCTTTCTCACCTCTTTTCAGCTGAGTAACCTTGAGCTAGTTAAGTTACTTAACCCCACTGAGGCCAATTTCCTAAACTGTAGAGCATCTTGTAAGGTTGCAAGGATTTGGATACTTTCATTTATTCAATAAATACTTATATGTGTAGGAATTGTGCTAACTAAGGCCTGGGGATCTTAAACAAAACAAGTCCCTATACTCAGAGGTTAAAATCTATTGTAACAGGAAAATTAAAATAGGCCAACATTGTGCCTAGTGTTAAGAGTTAAGATATGGTCAAATGTATAATATAAGACAAAAGCAGAGCACCTAACTCAGGGCCTCAGTTTCAGGCAGGTCAAAGAACTCTTCTTGGGAGATTTAAAATCCTAAGAATAGGTCCCTACTGAGATAGATAAGCAAACT
>PVKE010023479.1:0-24602 GCA_004027555.1 Craseonycteris thonglongyai
GAGGGAGGGGAGGTGGGAGAGGGCACCAGCATTATGGACACACTCAATGTTTTGGTGTTTACCTGGAGAGGAGGGAGGAGGGGGGAGGGAGAGTTGTCTGGGGAGGGGGCAGTGGACACCGGATATGTGGTGTTGGAGGGGGACCTGATTTTGGGAGCTGGGCACATAATGCGATGCATGGGTGATGTGATGTGGAGTTGTACATTGGGAAACTGTCTGATTGTTACCAACCAATGTCACCCCATTAAATTTAACAATAAAATATAATAATATTAAAAAAAAAAAAAAAGTGACGTGACATAAAAGCCTCACTTGGTTTTTCTACATTTGCTGGTCTGTGTGAAAGACTAAAACACGATTACTCAAGAAAAATAGAAGGCTGAACCTACAGTATGCAGGGCCTTTCTTCTATTCTATTCAGTTTTTATCCTGCTTTCAAAAGTTCTCTCTTTTTTTCTCCCAAACAGATAACACCTCAAAGCCAATTCATTTGAGAAGATTTAGAGTAAGTCATATGGATAAATAGATTCAATTGGCCAAAAGTGGTCCCTCAGGATTAAAAGGGAAACATAGTCTGAATAGTACTAGGTAGAAACAGATGCTGTATATGCTTTACAGATTGGGAACTGAAATCTCAAGAGCTGTCAAAGAGAGACTATGAATACAAATTAATGCACAGAACTGAAAACAACAACAGAGAAAACAAAAGTACTTTTGGGAAAATGTAAACACTCTACCTGCCAAGAAATTCGATTACTACAGTTTTCCTTTTGGCTCTGATTGGAGAGTTTCATGTTTGGTAATAGCAATGAAAGTAGGAACTTTCAGGGTAACTTTTAGTGAATGCCATACATTTTATAATGTTTCTAGTGCTGTGTTGTCCTTTAGCATTATTAAAAAACAAAAACCAAAAACAAACCTATACTCTCAAGGTCAGAATACAATTATTTAGTAATACTCATATAGTACTTGACTGAGAATCATATGACATAGATTTGAATATAGGGCCTGAATCAACTAAACTGACCTCCAACAATTCATTTAAGTGGGCCTCATTTCCCTAAACATAAAATTAGAGAAATAAAATGTGACAATAATTTTTAAGCTGGGTTCAGTGTGTCCAAATAGTATTTTCAAGACAAGTTTCTATAGAGGGGTGTCTATGAGGTCCTAATTTTTCTATACCTCAACCATTATGAATGTGTGTGTTTTTCTGTGAGGAGTGTCTATAGCTTTTATCCTGCTATCAGAGGAAAAATTCACAATTTAACTGAATGAATCCCTAATCTTTATCCTCTGATTCCTGCATCTCTCCTGATCTTACAAAAGGGAGATACTTCAAAGACAAAATGCCTAAACTTCATTCATTTTGTTTCCCCAGGGAAATAAATCTATGGTTTCTTTTATATTCTCAACTGATGATATTTATCCTCCTTACTCTTACCTAGTCATAAAGACTTTCAGATTTTACCTCCTAAATACTAGTTTTAAATATTTTAAGTGCATTAAAATGTGACTATAGAAAAATTAAAAATACAAATAATCAAAAAAGAAACATAATATTTAGAGTATCTAATTGCCAACTTTAAGAGATAACTACAACTTGCTAATGTATATCTTTCAAACTTTTCACATGCAATGAGTATGCATATATACATATGTAAATATTTAAAAGAAAAGGGGATCAAATGATACATTCTACTAGATATTTAATTAAGTTTCTTTTAAATGTATATTTTTGAATAAATACTTGAAATAAATATTAAGACTAATATGTCTTAATATTTGTCAAGTATAAATTTTAAGACAATATGAACTTTTAATTCTCACTAAATTTAGTTAATGTAAAATCCATTGAAATATGTTAAGTTAATGACTTTGTATTAATAACTTGAGATAGTTTGTGTTTGTAAAGGTTATGCATTTGTGTTGGTATACATGTGTGTTTGTATACAGATAAATAGATATATAGAAAGGTTTAAAAAATTTCTTATAAATATTCTTATTTTATTTTTTAGTTTTTAAAGATTTACTGTTATTTTAAAGAGAGAGAAACAGAGAGAGAGAGAGAGACAGAGAGAAAGGGGAGGGCCCAGAGCAGTCTCCATAGTTATATGTCATTAGTTACATAGTTTCATTCCAGGAAACAGGTTGGGGGCCTCCCACATGGGAGGTGGGCCTCCATGAGCCAGTGGCAAACTGGGGGGTCTCTCACATAAAAGGCTTGCCCTGGTGAGAACCGAACTGGGAGGCACACTCCAGTTCAGTATATGGGTCAGCACAGCCTGGGGCTGGGATTTGATCCTTGGACCCTGGGGCTGCAAGATGGGTGCTCAACCTGCTGAACCATCCTGGCACTCCCAGGTTTTAAAAAATTTTATACAGTAGATTCTCAGTTAACCAACACTCATGGAGATTGGTAGATAATGGATAAATGCAAGTAGACTCTCCATTAACTGGAACTCAAACAACTGGTAAAATTCTCAAGCTGGTTGCTTGAGTTCTGGTTAACAGAGTCTATTGTATATATAGAAATTTGAGCCTAATCCATGAAAGTCAGAACAAGCAACTAATTTACTATACTCTAAAATAAATTAAGCCCAAATACTACTTTTTTGATATATTTTAAATCAGGGGCATCCAATCTTTTGGCTTTCCTGAGCCACATTGGAAGAACTGTCTTGGGCCACATATAAAATACACTAATATTAATGATAGCTGATGAGCTGAAAAAATACTGCACAAACATTTCGTAATGTTGTAAGAAAGTTTATAAGTTTGCATTGGGCCACATTCAAAGCCATCCTGGGCCACATGTGGCCCACCAGCCACAGGTTGGACAAGCTTGTTCTAAATGATAAAACTAGACCAGACCACAAATTAAAATGTTTAAGAAATGGATTAAATAATAGCAATGGTATAGTTTTTTTAAATAGTTTTATTGAGATATAATTCACGCATCATACAATTTTTTCATTTAAAGTTCAATGGCTTCTTCATTACAGAGTTGTTATTCCATCACCACAATCAAGTTTATAATGTTCTCATCTCCCTGAAAAGAAATTCCATATCACTTACCTGTCATCTTCCAATCCCTCAATCATCAGGACTTAGGTAACCACAAGTCTATTTTGTGTCTCTACTGATTTACCTTTCCTGCACATTTCATGCAAATGAGACCATATAATATGCGGTCCCTTGTGTCTTGACTTTTTTCACTTCACATAATGTCTTTAAGTTTCATCCATGTTGTAGCATGTAACAGAACTTCATTTTGTCTCATTGCTCATTCTTAGTTCTTTCAAAGTAGGGCAGTATTAAGAACAAATATCTCCTGTGTGTTACAGTGCAAAAGGCCTTATGTATTACTAAATTTTTAAACACTAATCTAAGATAGGTGTTACAAAGTAAAGAAAGGAAAGCCCAAAGCAGTTAGGTAACTTGTACAAGATCCCATAGCTAAGAATAAAAAGATTTAATCTCCTGCCTAACTTCTATGACTGTGATGGTAATTTCTCCATTAACCATTCAGCAAACCCCGATGGCATACCCTGCCATCTACTACTATAAATCTTAGCAGATGTGAACCACAAAACAGAGGAGCAGTCAAGTCATAGCTGAGTAAAACTCTCCTCTTTCAGGACACTGTGAATATAGATGTAGCCTGTGTATTGATGAATCACTAAAGAGAAACATGATGATCCTCATTAAGATGAAAAAATTGGATGTCTTTCCTTAAAAGACACGTTCTGAAAGAAGAGTACCTGGACATTGGCAAAGTCAACGCGGTTGAGGTCGTTGAGCATCTGGTTGATCTGAGAAGTGTTCTGTAGCACTGCACGCGCTGCCTGGGCCAGGTGATTGAGCGACGTGTATCTTCGCAGAGTCTGGGCAAAGGCACTTACAGCGGCAACCTGTAAAGAAATCCAATTAAACTGGGATATTTTGTCCCTCCAGTAAAAGAAACCACTGCAAATGTTCAAATCTTTATTCCCTTGCCAAATTCTAAATACTTCCCTCTGATACTTATTTCAAATTCATTTGTTCAGAGAGTTTACTTGCAAATTATAACATTTAAATCTCTAAACCAAGGATTATTTTCCTTTTGAGTGAGCTGAGGTCAAGACTAAAACAAACTCTCACATTCTTTGACATCCGAGTATAGCATTAATTAAAGCAGTCTTACAAGTAAATACTCATCCACAATGAAATAAATGACTTCGCCTAGGGGTGTAGAAAAAATGTTGATTTTCCTTTCTTTTCTACTCTCTGTACTACAAACTAGGCAAAAAAAATTTTTTTTCGTTTCATTTGGAAACCAAACTATACAGTTCTACTTTCTAAAATGGATTTAATAAATGGACTTTTCAGAGCACTGTCATCCACCTTGGAATCCGAATGCCCCAAAACTTGAACAATTTGAAATCTGAATGAAAAAATAAAGCAAATTTTGCTTCGGAATCCAAATGCTGCTTTGGAATCTGAATGCCAACACGTTGTTCACGTGGGACATATCAACTGTATGGCCCATAGTTTTATCAAAATGCGCACTCTCATCTTGGAACTTGAACATTGTGGAACTTGAACAGGGTTCTGAGACAGATTAAGTTCAAATTCCAAGGCATCACTGTACTTTTATTTTATAAAAACCTGGGTAATTCCAAAAGGAAACAAAAGTGTTCACAGTATATAATATATATATATATTTGTGAATATATATATTCACAAATATATAGCTAATAAACTTATTAGAACAAGCAACAAGAACTATTCTTTTTCAGAATTTAAATTTCTATAAAAGGGCTAACCAGGAAATCTCCACTTGCCCTTCAAAATCTACTTTCCATCCTTACTGTTCAGCTTGGTGCCCAGGAAGACTGACTTGAACATACTACATTAACCTCCCCTGTTACGCTCTGTCTTCCAGTTGGGTTCTTCCAAAGACAGGCACTGGCAGGAGACTGAAGGATGGGAATAAAAGTGGTCAAGTACATCTTCGGCTCTCTCTGCTTTGGCAGAGCTTGCTTCCCTTTTCTGAGCCCAATGTCCTGCAGCAAGAAGATCTCATAAGGCCATAACTTTCACCTCTTTCCCCTTCTGATCTAGGGATGTTCAGGGCTTCCCACTACTGCTGGCCCTAGGGTGCTTTTCCTTTCCTTTTCTTAACTCTGTTCACATCTTTGGAAATAGAGTTTCCTGATGCAACCCTGAATGAACCAGGTTATAAGAAAGATACCAAAGATTATAACAACAATAACAAAAGTCTAGGTAAATATCTAAATCTCATGATCTAAGGGAAACTTGTTACATGCAAAGTAGATCTAAGGAGAATTTTAACATATTTACATATTTATAAGAATGTATGGTATGGCATTAAATCAGTACGGGTACACAAGAAGGAATTAAACATTCAGTTGGCTGAGTGGTAGAGGGTATTCATAAGTCAAAAGATGCTTTATCTTGATAGTGAGATGTTTTAGAACTATGTGGAACCTGGGGAAAGTTCACACACCCTCAAAAAAAGAGTCCTACATTTTTTTCAATTTCTGTGGTTTACATTAATCAAGTACATACTGTGTGTCAGGCATTGTGTTAAGTACCTCACATATATTACCTTGTTCAATTTTCATAACCATCCTGCTAGACACACATGATGACTTAAAGAGGTTAAGTAGTTTGCTCAAGATTACATAGAAACTATGTTACAATGATGAGATACGAACCAAGTATTTTGATTACAACAGCCAGTTATAACCTCATTATTCTGTTTCCTCTGTCAGGGTAGATTGTCTCCATTGACTGAATGTTCAGCTGGAAAAAGGTTGCATATCATTGAGAGGAATAGCAGAAGGAACCTTCCAGCAAGGTAAGTCAAATCAACTCTGGAGATCAAATCAAGGACATGGCCAATATAGCAGCTGGATTGCTACCCTCTCCACTTCGATGATGACAGTGGAAAGGGAGGTGTTTTCAGATGTTGGAAGTACTGTTCTGAATATGACTGACTTTGCAAGTTAGAAAACATTCCTCTGAGCATCCTAATCAAATAGCACCTCCATTTTCTGCCCACCTTAATGTGGCACCCTAGAACAGCAGTGTCATGAGAACTTTCTATGATGATGAAAATGCTCTGCATACGTGCTGCCAAGTATGGTACCCACTATCCACAAGGTGTTAAATGGTGCATTTGAAATGTAGATAGTGTGACTAAGGAACTAGATTTTAATTAAATTTAAAATTAAATTTTAAATAGCCTCTTATAGCTACCCCTACAGTATTGACAGAATAGCTCTGAAGAAAAATCTATGGTGGGGTATCAATGGAAGGTTTATGTCTGTATGTCTTAGAGATATAATGTGTTAATGCAAACCGTTAGTCAACGCAGAGAGAACTGGTAGCTACTTACGTTCCCAAACAGACTTGTCAGCTATAAGAGCTTTAATCTATCAACTATGCCCCAAATTGAAAGAAAATACATATTTAGTTTTTTATTTTGAGATTTGTTTTTTATTGTTTTTGACAGAGAGACAGAGAGAAGGGGGAGGGCCCAGAGCTGTCTCCATAGCTGTACAAATACATCATCATTTTCCCACAGTTTCATTTCACACAGGTGGGTGGGGAGGCCGTGCAGGGCGGGAACCAGCCCAGGGCCTCCCAGAAGGGAGGCATGTCCCTGAGAGCTGGGGCCAAACTGGGAACCTCCCACATAGGAAGCTTGTCCCGGTGAAAACCTAACTGGAGCCACACCCCAGTTCAGTACATGGGGCCACACAGGCCGGGACTGGGACTAGATCCTCGGATCCTGGGCCAGAAGGTGAGCACTCAACACATTGAGCCATCCTGGACCCTCCTATATTGAGTTTGATAGTGGATACAGTCATTGACAAAAATCCATAGACGTAATTTTTGGTATCAAAGTTTACAAAACATTAGTTCAATCTTGCCATGTGTTATGTTCACACATTAACCTAAAGTAACATAGGTAATAAGGGATAAAGTGGAGATTAGAATTCTTCTCTTTAGCTAAATAATCCACATTCTTGACATACACTGATCAATTATGAGATCATTGTTCACTTTAAGAAATGATCACTTGAGTCACAAAAGCATTCTCCAGTGTTAACAAAAAACCCAAAACAACATGAACTATTCACAATATGAGTATAGCTGGAGACTTAAAAATTCTAAAACTCCTTCAAATGAGAATTATTTGAACATTCTAGGCTATTCTTTTTAACACTTGAAATTAAACAATCTAAAACATAATATATACTTGAGAAAAGGCCTTATAAATATACCACACAAAATGCTTCTCTGGTCTTTTTGAAAGGAGTATTATCAAAAACATCTCTTGTGAGAATTATATATTACACAGTTATAAAATACAAATATAAAAACAGTTTAAAAATTTTATATAATAAATACATTTTGCATGCCATTTCCTAAGACACATAAAATTAACAGTTCAATATAATTTCTAAAACAAAAAAGAAAAATCAAAGATATAAAAGTATACCTTGGTTTGTATCATTCTTTGTGGAATATTGTTCATGGCATTGGAAAGCCAACCTTCAAGGCTTTTAGCAAAATTTCGAATGGCTTGGGTCAAGGCACCTAAATGTTAAAGAACAGAAGCAGAACAAAAAAGATACCAAAGAAGATTAATCTTTACGGTAGAATAAGGGAAAATATGCATACATGACATATGAAACAGCACAGAACTTATACTGTCCTCATTGACAAGACTTTATTTAACATCATTCCTAAATTTGAAAGCATCCAAAATTTACATTTTGGGCTCCTTTTCTTTTAAAACTATTTTGTTCCCAGATACTTATAACACTTTGCTGGGAAATAAAAAACATTCAAACATTCTTGCTTATAGCAACATATACCAGTTGTGAATATACTTATGGCATTTCCTATCTTAGACAAAATATTTTTCATTAATAGCTCTGTGCTCAAAGGCTATTTTTTTTTATGAGTTCTCCACCTTAATTTTTTCTTTTTTTTAATCTTGATTTTGAAGCTCTTAATTATGTTCCTTTTCTTTTAGATAAAAGACTGTAATGCAATGCTTCCTCTCTTTCTCTAAGCTTATATTCATACCAAGACATATCAACTAGAGTAGTTATCTCACACTCTTGTTGAAAAGTAAGGTAAAAATTAAAATTTCCTAACTTAAAAATTTTGGATAGCTATTCTCCATTTCACTTGGCAGGTAGAGATAAAAGTTCAATGTGATAAAACTGCTGTCACAGAGACCAATATTCTTAAGATATTCCTAAAAAAGTTAATTCCATATTCTTCCCATATCTGCTAAAACCTGAAATAGGGATTGGTCCCATGGAAATAGCTTTTCGTGGAGATTGTAAAATGACTAGAGGCATCTTTGACTATTTTACAAGAAGGAATCTGCTTACTGATACCGCTATATAACAGAATTCTTCTCTTGTTTAACAAGTAATTTAGTTAATAATACTTTGCTTCATCTGTGCTAGGCTCTACAGTATAGGAAGCTGATTTAGACATTTAATAAATAAATGTTTGAGGCATTCATGAAATAAATCTTTGTGTGTTCATTAAAATATGGGCAGGTATTATAATTGGTAGTGTACTATAAAAAACAGAGAAATGACACTTTTGTCCATGGCTCCCAGGAATATCAATATTAAAGATAGGATTAAATACATTCCTTGGTTTTTAATTCTGTGCTCAAATGAGTCTGACATTCATCTCTATTACTTCTGTTAAAGCAGGGTTAGACATAATTTAGTTTACTCAAGTTACACATAATATAATTTTTTTTATTCGATAATAAAAACAACTAAAATAGTTTAACTGGTCAAATCAGGGAAATGGCTAAATTTTGCTTAGGAAATATACTCAAGAAATGTAAACTATTAACCATGAGGATCATATTGAAAACACCGAGTTGGAAATTTCTTAAGAACTAATCTTTTGAAATTTCCAAAGCTTTCCCACTTTAGCCGAAAAAAGACAAAGAAAGAAAAATATTTTTCTGCTGCATCATGTACTAGAATCATGGAGGACAGGCATGAATGGAAATGAAAAAGAGTGAAAAAAAATTAACAACCCTTTTGGAAACTCAATAAACTTTTTTTGTAAGATTCGGTATGGCTATCTGTATTTTGCATTTTCCTATAATTAATATATGATAATTATTTCATCTCAAAAAAATCAAGAACCAGGAAAGATTATTCTAAAAAATTTAATATGAGTTTTATCTAGACAAATTTGATGCTAGAGAGATTACAAAATAAACAGATATAGTTTGTATATTAAATGATTTTAAGTTTTTACTTTTTTGCATTAAACGATACTTGGGCCATCTTTAATTACACCTCATAATTTTACATTTGAGTGCTACCAGTTCAGTCCTTACACAATTCTTTACACTTAATATTTTTTTTTTCATTTTCAGATAATTGTATTTCAGAATATAGTAGCCTCAAGCTGACTTTAAATTAGTGTGATATGCAGAGATTTTTTGGCTAAAAAAGGAATCCCATCTGGACAGTAGATGGTACGGTGAAGTACTAGTAGCCATAAATTATAATTTTTAAAAATAAAAATAGGTTTGCTATCTCTATAAGAGTTCACTTTAGATCAAATTGTACACAATAACTCTAACAACTTTTCTCATGAATGAGTGGTCTGAACTTTAAAATGTATTCCAAATCTTACTTGTTTCAACCTGCTCATGATTCATATTAAAATGCATACACTCAGAAGATAGCTATTCAAACTGTATTGTAAGCTTTATTTCATTAAGTTTTGTTGAAGAATGGAATTTAATTTCCAAATTTACTTGGCACATTAATTAATAGATCTTACAATTTCAAAGAAAATATAAAACTGTACTTAAGCAAAAATTCCTGAAGTTAAGTTGTCTGCTGAATGCAGAGACAAACTACTTGATAGAATAAATTGGTTTTTAAGTGAAAATTTGCAAAAAAAGAAAAGTCAAATGTATGGCGTATTTAAACTGTGGGGCTTAAAGTGAACTAAAATTGATACATGATTTAAGTTAGGAAACTGTTGAATTTGTAATTTAAAGTCTTATGATGCTAGCATAGAAGCAAAAGATTTTAGGATTACTTAATAAATATTGATATTGATTTGCCTCAAAAGAGGAAGTTCTCACTGACATCTATTTTTTCATCTCATGAGAAAAATCGTATATTGGCGGTAAGATGTCATAGGTTAACGAGCTACCCTATGCAACTTTTCTTCAAAAACTCTAGAGATTATAACTCAGAGCACAGGGAGCAAGACAAAAACAAGAAAAATCAGACTCTGAAACATAAACCAGTAGAGAATTTATACATTGAAAATTTCCACGACAACAACACATTTAATCAATCTTTAGCCAGGAAACTTGGTGCTGATAGAGTAGAAAACATTAGCAATTTATAAAAATGTGAGACACTGGCAGCTGGATATCTAAAAAACTAATTTCTATACAACTATTAATGTATGTGTGTGTTCATTGAAACTATATGTAAAAGTGTCTCTAAGCATATATTTTAAGGGAGTGGGGAACATCTGAGGTAACTCATATATTCCAATGTTATCTATCACATGTAGGAAAAAGAAACTATAAACATACAAATATTAGTATTTTCACATTTAGTTGTAGAAAATCCCTACTTAGATAATCTGGAATGATTTAACACAAATCAACTGTGAACAGTGTACCAGAAGTACATGGCTGCTAATTTCACAAGCTAAAAGATAGCTTTTCTCTTATTAATGGCACTGTAAAGTGGAAATTCTGTCTTGTGTGTTTAAAAGTTCAGGTCACTAGTATGTACTCATAAATATGTAGGCATAAAATGCTCCAATTGCCTCTAAGACAAGTATCCATAGTATCGTTTATGACACTTGCAGAAAATAGCTTTGTTTGTTACCTGGTAGTTTAAAAAGCTACCACCATTTGTAAAAGGTAATCTAACTTATCTATGTAATTCCTATTTGCTCCACGGTGGCAATACAATGCTTGTGTAGTTACATAATTTCTGTCTCAAAATGACAGTTAACCATTACTGTTAATGGAAACTGCATTTGTAGTTAACATGATGTAGGTGATAAAGTAAATGCTTTTATAGAGATTCAACTTCAGTAGAAACCAAATTACATTCACTTCAAGTCAAAAGCAATTATGATTTAAAAAAAATTTTGGCATTATGGGGGATTCGGGATGGCTCAGCGAATTAAGCACTCGCTTTGTAGCCCTGGGATCTGAGGGTCGAATCCCGGCCCCAACCTGTGAGGACCCATATGCTGAACTGGGGTGTGGCCCCCAGTTCGGTTCTTGCTGGGGCGAGCTTCCCATGTTGGAGGCCCTGGTTTGACTCCCAGCTTGTGGGGATGTGCTTCCCATGAGGGAGGACCCCCGCCCAGTTCCTGCCCTGGGAGGTCCTCTGCCCACCTCTGTGGAATGAAACCATGTTGAAAACTGATGATGTACAACTATGGAGACTGCTCTGGGCCCTCCCTCTTCTTTGTCTCTCTCTGTCTCTGTCTCTCTGTCAAAAACAATAAAATCTTAAAAAAAAAAAAAATTTGGCATTATGAAGGAAACCGTTCTTGGGTGGAATAATTTTTACATGATTGACTGGCCTGGGAGTGTTCTTGTAATTAGTCATGGGCTGTCATATCTATAGGTTAGCGTTTTTCTTTTTTTTGCTTTGATATTTTCTACTTAAGATTGAAAAACAGATAATTTTTCCCCTCTTACTACAGTTCTGCTCTAGGCTGCTTTCAGGCAATACTCTGTGTTGCATGCTTTCTCTTTGGCAAATCTACATGAGATTAGAATCACTTTAGACTGCAATGTCACTTCCCAATACTTTCTGGGTGGAATGTATGAGAACAAAAGCATCCGTATTTGTCTGCATTTAACTTACTAGGAATAGGTCTAAGGACGTCGGGGATGAGAATCTCCACCAAAGCCTGGTACATCCCATGGTCACAGTTACACATCCATTTCAGGATAGACTCATGTTTGCACAGAGTAATCAGCTTTGCTTTCGGAAGTCGACTTTCTATTTCACTCAGATTGCTGGTGTGAATAAATGTAGCAAATGAATAGATGGCAAATGAGGATAAAAAAGAAAATGGACTTTAAAAATAGTTTTAGTTTATCAAATATTACTGAGGTAAGAACTATACCACCATTGCATGGGTGCCATATGACTGGATATATTCTAGTATATAACACGCCCCCGGAGTTGCCTATGCACGTTAATACTTTCTGATGGTATAAAAGGCAGATATGATACTAATTCTATGAGGATGAAATAGCTCTACCGCAGACCCCCAAATCAATAAAATGGAAGCTATAACACACACACTGAAACCTCAAGAGAGCAGTTTGTGGTTTATTTCCATCTATTTGTTTAATGTTGTTATCAGGTAAGGTTCACAACTGGTATACATATTTCTAATTTATTAGCTGTGACATCTTCTCAGCCATGAAAATGAATTGGAAAGGCATACTGATTCTGACCTTGACTCTGTAATGGTAGTGCCGTCAGTTGGAGTAGAGGGAGAGTAGCGCCAGAATGTTTGCCACAATTTTTCTATCAGGCTAAACTGAAGATTCACAACAACGTCCAATATTGCCTAAGAAACAAAATAATCATTTGTATCACCTTATAGTATTTCTGATGGGGTTGTATGAGGTACATATAATGTAATAGAACTTAACAGGTAAAGACACCTTTGAGTTCATAAGCTAACATGGTGAAACTGGACAAAACCGTGCCAGTAGAAGCAGAGAAACATGAGATGGGCTAGGGAATAAAAATGGGCAAACCCAACTCTTGAAAGGCAAGACAGGATAACTTGTATTGCTCCTGTAAGGGCTTCATATCCCACCCTCACTTTCACCTCTTTTTATCCCAATGTCATGCTTGATTCCTTTCCTCTCCATTTTCTTGTCTTATTTTTCTTTATTCTTCTTCCCATTGCTTCCTTTTACCTCCAGAGGTACTACCACTCTTGTTATTTTCTAACCAGGAACAGCACAGAACATAGACTCAATCAAAATAAGTACTAATTGGGCTAGATGTATCCACTGGCCATCAAAGAGGCCAGAAGCCAAGGATATAGAAATCCTTATGTGTGGCAGACAGAGTTGGGGTTAAATAGGTCTGTCTAAAGCAGTTGACCATGGGTTCTAGAGTATTCTCAGCCAAGTAGAAACTGGGGCAGAAACTATAATCAGGGAATTTTTCAGATGATAGCACCTGTCTGGGCATAAAAATGCACAGCAAGTACCTCTTTTTGGTCACGCAATGCCTCCCATTCAGTCCTATAACTACACTTTCCCTTTAGAGAGCAACTTTAAGACTATCCCCTTTTCTAACCTTGGGGATGGCGGCTTTATATCCTACTGTCTTTAATTTTATTTCCTAGAATCATTTTCTAGCTGCATCAGGATTTCTTTTGATGATGCTAAAATTTGACACTTTTACTAACTTTTGATGATTATATTTAGTTTCACCCTGCCATTGCATTTAGTTTGTAAATTTACCTTCAGATAAAAGCAGCCATAATACCAAAGAATAATTTGTTTGTGCAAAGAACATGATTGTGTGATTATTTTGAGCATAAAAGAGAGAAGTTGTCAGTATAATGTGTTTGATGTCCTCAGTATTGAGAATGAGGACAGGTAAAAAAGCATAGTCAAGATCTACAAAGTTCACAGAAACTAGAAAATGACAGCAGGCAATTGAGAAAGTCAATCTGAGTATTTTAGGAAAAAAGAAGAAACTATAAAATTATAATTCTAAAGTGTGTGCCACCTTTGTAGACTGGCCTCATGTATGATAAGGAGAATAACTGATGTTCTACACAAAAACACTCTGAGATGAATTCAAATATTAAGCAAAATCTGTTTGGGCTATGTTCTGGATACTAGTAGGAAATGTTGCAAGTAGTTGGATAATGAAAATGGAGGAAAAGGGAGAAATTAACTAACATATTCCTCATCCTTTTATATCAGCAACAATTAAAATGCAAATGCCCACCCTGAAAGTAAAGGAAATACAGATTTTCCTTCTCCCAGGCAAAAACCAAAACTTTCTCAAGAGGTAAATAATTATAGCTGCTCTCTCAACTATAACTTAGGCACATTTGGAAAGACATGTACTAATGAAGCAACTACTAATATCTTATACAATACTTTGCATATCTCTATCGATGAGATTGCTATAAGAATACTATGTTTATATTACAAGAAAATCGCTGTATATTAATCTTTCTTTAAAACATAAACTATAGAAAATATGGCATAAAATAAAGCAAGTCAAGATTTCAGTGCATCTAAAATTTGCTATTTCTTCAAATTACCGGTACTCTCTAACTGTTTTGAAAAGGTCATTCACATTAGCGTCTTGAGGTATTTTACAAATTAAACATTTTATTATTTGTCCATCCATCCACTTTCAGGTATGTTCAAACTAAAATATATAGGCAAATATATTTTAAAATAATCCATATTCTACTGATTTAGAGCAAATGACCATTTACTGGATATGAGACTCAAGCACATGAACTTCAAAAGTTTGAAAATTTGACAGACAAAAATATTAGAATTCTTTTTCATATTTGCTTCTGTGCCTCAGGAGAGAAGGCATAAACACAGGTAACTCTGAAATCAAGGGGGACGATTCTATGGGCTTCTTCTTCCCATATAGAGTAATTACCATACATGTCCCCCGTTTCTTCATATGGAGTATGCCTGAAAATTGGTATGTTAATAAAAATTTTGTAATCCAAAGAATATTTTCATCTTATTGGGAGAGTTTTTAACTTAGAATAACCTTACTATATGTTATTTAATAAAAAATCATGTTCCAACATATTTTGAATGAGAAATTTAAAAATCCACATTATATTTGGGTAGGGTGGTTTGCTTAAAGTTCACCCAAACACAGAGATATAAGAAATTTCTTAGAGAATCTTTCTGTAAATCTTTATCAAATATACATGATATTTGTGCAGAAATAATTTCTTTCTAGCTATATAAGTATATAGCAATTCTCTAATATTAGGAAAAGCACAGTTGTGAAAGAGAAATGGATATTAAGTGTCTTCTATCCTTCCAAGAAATGTTGGGAACGCACTGGCAGAATATGTTGAAGAACACTTCTAGTATATGATTTGTTAATAAAGAGAGCTTGCCTTTAGTTCTTAATAATTTAGCACCTTTGACAAGCATTCAGATTTATTCAAGCAATTCTTAGTTCTGGAGTAGGAAAAAATCTGTGAGTGCTATGAGATGAGACTTCTCACTACATACTGCATTGTCAGTGTTAGGAGGACCACTGGTGAAATCAAAGGATGAATATTTTTTACCCCAAAGTAGATCACAAATAGCCCTGTAATAAAGCTCCTTAAATTCTAAACAGGCTCCTCTTTCAAAAGGAAAGGCACTTATGAAAACTCTTATTGCAATATATCATTCCATTGGTACCAGGTGAGGTGCAGGTATGTGCTGGCTTGGAGGGAGTTCACTTTCTGAAGACAATGTAGCCAATTATAATGTGGGATACTCAACAAGGAAATTAGGAAGAGGGATGGAAAATACCAAGAGAAAACTTAATTCACCACAAAAACCAAACAAACAAAACTGGAGGCTCAATGATCCCTAGAAAGAATGCATGAAGTGTTTTATTAATCATTTCCAGAAAATTTTTTTTCAATATTTATTTTTATTGTTTTTGACAGAGAGAGAGAGAGAAAGAGAGATACAGAGACAGAGAGAAGGGGGAGGGCCCAGAACAGTCTCCATAGTTGCACATCATTGGTTTTTCCACATAGTTTCATTCCATAGGTGGGCGAGGGGCTGCACAGGGCAGGAACTGGGCCAAGGTCTCACCCCAGTGAGAATTGAACTGGGGGCACACCCCAGTTCAGCATATGGGTCCGCACGGGCCAGGGCCAGGATTTGATCCTTGGTCCTCGGGGCTGCAAAGCGAGCGCTTAACCCAGAGCCATCCTGGCTTCCCCTATAATTTTGATAGAAATACAGACTTATGGTATAAAATTAAAAATGTAAAAAGGGTATATTGAAAAATTAGGTCTCTTTCCCCTGACTCCTAGTCACCCAACTTCCTTTACATCTTCATGTTCTTTCTTTTGGAGATATATGTACATTTCCACTCAAATGATAGTATGTTACACAAACTGTTTTGCCTCTGGCTTTTTTCCTTTTAACAAATTCTGAGTTGTTCCATATTAGCACATTTAGAGTTGCCTGTTCTTTTTAAAGGCTACATGATATTTAACTCTATAGATTACACTATATTACCTTATATTTATTTAGTTTCTTATTAGATACTGAAGTTATAACCAATATGATGCATTAAAAACAGTAACGCGGGGAAACCATGATGGCTCAGTGGGTTAAGCACTTTCCTTGCAGCCCTGGGGTCTGAGGATCATCAAGTCCTGGTCCCAGCCCTGACCTGTGCAGACCCATAAGCTGAACTGGGGTGTGCTTCCCATGTAGGAGGCACCCAGTTCAGTTCTTGCTGGGGCCAACTTTTCATGAGGGGGGAGGGGCCCAGCTCACAGGGGCATGCCTCCCACACGTGAGCCCCTGGGCCTGGTTCTCGCCCTGCACAGCTCCGGCCCACCTGTGTGGACAAAATCATGTCGAAAACTGATGACGTACAACTATGAAGACTGCTCTGGCCCTTCCCCTTCGTTCTCTCTGTCTCTCTGTCAAAAACAATAAAATAAATCTTTAAAAATATCCCAAAAAAACAATAGTGCAATAAGTTCCTTTGTACACTTATGTATCTCTTCGCCCATGTGTAAACATTTTATTTTTTTAGGATAAAAGCCTAGATGTCAAATGGCTGCATCAAAGGATTCAAATTAGGATAAGCTGAGGAGATGCAGAGTAAAATCTATTCTCCCTTTTCTCACTTCTCCACTCTGAGACAAGAAGAACAATTAACTAATTAGTGCTCAAAGAAATATGAACTCACTGCATCTATCCTCTAGGAATACCTTTGTTTTAGCAAGTTATCTAGAAAACTTAGCATGTGGTTGTACTGTTTGAAAAGACTTACCTCACAGTGCTCTCTATAAAGACTCTGGAGTGACTTGATATCCTCAAAGGTAGTACCATCTGGTAGAGAAGAGATTTCAACTTCTCCAAATTCTGGAAGTGCTCGAGAAGCATCTGTTACCATGACAACACAATAAAAAAATAGCTTTGTGGATGGGGCCAATTATAGATTAATAAAGAAAAATTTTAAAAAAGACTAAAAAGGAAAAAAAATAAAGGTCAGAGGTCCAAAGAGCAAGGAAATTTGATATAAGTGATTGCAAGCAAAACTTGGCAACATCATCAGCACAAAAGAATATAGGGATCATAACAATTTTGGAGAAATTTTCACTGTCACGATACTATAAATAACATACCACAATGTCTCAATATAATGCCTGTATTAAAAAATATATATATCTTGAGCTGTCTAGTGTCAATTGTAGCTATTTTAACTATTATGTTACTCAAGTACGTAAAAAATAAATCTAGCATTAAACTGATTATGTTCATACCTCTTATATAATCATAAACCACAAGCGCTACAGAATAAATACAAAGAAAACTACAAAAATAATATTAAACTTAAAACATTAATTTGATGTGATGGATGATGCTCTTGTCCTGTAAGTAAATTACCTCTCATAACGTGAACACAGTATTGAGTGCTGTGGACGCGATCTTTTGAGTTTGACAGGCCTATACCAACACATTTTTCATGGTGGCTGGTTTTCCAATGACTCTTCTATATTCAAATGAGCTGTGACACTTTCCTCCACACAGAGCAATCGGAGATCACTTAGCCTTCCCTTGGGATGAAGGTGTGATTTACATAGTAAATCTCTCTCTGTTCTTTTCTCACTCCCTCTGGACAATTAGCAATACATTTTGGTGTGTACCTTATCATAAACTCAAATACAAATGTAGATACTAAATTGCAGAACAGTATTCCTTCTAATCTTCTAGGTAACCCACAAGATGCTTTTATTTGTTTTAAGATTATAATTGAAATAAAAGCAAAATAAAAAACAAGTTCTTCTTGAGAGCTCAAAGCTCCACAAGAATATTTGTGAGTACTTTACTTTGGAAAATGCTTCCATATTTTCCACTTTGGTAGCTATTCCTACTTGAGAGGTCATTTTAGTTGTCGTTGTCAGAAAGTCACATAGACACACACACAGAACCACAGACACACTCTTTTGCTTTGATAGCATCCACTTATTTGGCCAGTTGTATCATGCTCACCTCTAGAAGAGTTGTCAATTAAAGTAAAATGCCATTTTTGTATTTTTGGTTATGACAGGAATACATAAAATGTTCAAGTTCCACTTCCTAACTCCTTAAATAAAAAGAAAAATGCATACCATCTAATACAAAACATAGGAAGTACTATAATCAACTTAAAAAATAAATTCCTTTTTAAAAGTTTATACATTTTTTTCTAATCTGAGACTGTATGCATATATAACTTTATATATAGGAAATATGAATTCTTTTTGGTACTTCAGTGACTACTGAAAGTAAACACAACATAATTTTGATCAAAAAAGCCCAATTAATACAAATTCTGAAAAACAATTTTATAGCAATAAGCCTTTCTTTAATTTATACACATTTAAAAGTCCTACATAGCTCAAGATTTAAAAAAATAAGCTATAGTTAACAGGTGAAAATATAAATGAACTAGAAATATCATATGGTGTACATAGATTTAGCACAAAAACATCTTTCTGTGTAATTAAAATCTATAATAGACACTGCACTTGAAGAAAACACTGCTATTGTCCTCTTGTTTTCAAAGTCCTAATAGCAACTAATATGCATTACACCTTAACATACCTAAAAACTGTTGATGATGTTGACTTTGGGCAATTACAGTTTGCTCAACAGATGTGCCTGTATGTTGACCACTTCCTGTGAAACCATCTGCAACCACATCCACTTTCTGCATAGGCTTGTATCTAAAAATATTAGATGGGAAAACACAAATAAACCAAATTATTTCTTGCTTTTTTGTACTATAAAAAACTCACAAGGCATTCAATTTTATTCTAGCTTTTTAAATATCTTATAACAGTTGTAGGCTTTTTTCTCCTTGAAAGTTTCATAAAGCTAGAAGAAAGAAAAAAGATTTTTAATTGTAAAAAGAAAAAACAGGGAGGGACTAGGAAAAAGACTCATTTTTGAAAGTTCTGAAATTTACCTACAAATGAAAGTGTTATGAGATGTGTTATTTATTTGGATAGTAGCAGCAAAGATGTCCACAATTATAGTTTTAAGACATTATTTGAACATAATTTTTAAGGGCCAATGGATGAAAGGAGAAACATTTTAAATATGTTCGTACTTTAATCTGAACTAAGATCTAGGAGTGAGGGCTTGAGAAATGTTGATGGCTTTCAGTTAATTAATATCTCTAAAATATAAATCAGCCTACAAACTCTATAATGTTTTTCATATCTCCTAAAACATCCCATGCATCTCAATATATTCATCTCCCTGAATCCACTTCACATCTGTAGTAAGCACAATGACCCAAAGCATCAGCTTGCAGCAAAATACATGCAGTAATCTATATATAAACCTAACTTACCAAATTAAAAAAGAAAACTAAAGTCCGCTACCATTATGTCTTTATGTTTAAGTCCTAATCTTATAACCTTATGGATTTTTCATATTACTAAGACAGAAAATATGTTTCAGCAGCATGGGAAAGACAGACTGTTTAGGAAAGGAATACCACATATGAAAAAAAAAAAAAATCCTGGGCAACCTCCTAGGATAAGCATCACAAAATAAGAAATAAGCAGCAACTATAATTTTTTTCTTATTCTAAGATTTTGTTTATTTTCCTTCATTTCAGCAATTAAAAAAAAACAGAAAACTAAGAAACAATTAAAGTCTACAATAAGCTTATGTCCTAGAGATACCATCATTCACTTTATACTGTCTGTCCTTTTATTCTTTCCCCCTATTTCTAATTATATTTATAAATAAAACCACCCAGTATTCTCACTATCCAAACAATTGTCTCTTCCATTAATACCCTAAGGTAACTGGATCATTAATATGAAATTATTGGAAATAACAATGTCCCTAATACACGAACAGGATAGACTCAAAGATGCCTACACTCTGATAACAGATATAAAATTAATGAACCTGGTGAAACATTGTACAAACTAATGCTCTGTCTACCTTAAGGAAAGATTCAATCTTGAATGTTATAAATTATAACTTAGATAAATGAAACTTCAAAGAAAAATACTGTAAGTCATTTATAATGACATTTACATTTATTTCTTACCTGACAGTATCTTACAAAGAACTATGAAAAGTAAAAAAAAAGAAAAAAAATGTCAGAAGATGAACAGGGTGAAAACGGCTACAACACACTTCAAACCTTGTTATCATTTTAGTGATGACCCTGCATCACCAAAATGTTGGTTGCTATTTTCTAATGATATAAAAGAACTCAAACATATTCTTCCATTTAATAGAAAAACTGTCTGAGAGTACTTTTCAAATGGGGCCATGCCAAGAGATGGCAGAGGGTTAGATTTGTGATTTGCTAGAAGTACCATTTATAAAAATTCATTGTTTTTCTCATTTAATTTCTTCCTTAAAAAATTGTCTTAGCAAGGAAAAAAAAAACTTTATGGAGCTAGAACTTCAAGTTCTTATGTGAGGGAGTTGCTAACTATTCTGTTCTAGAAAATTTGAATGATTTTATCCTTACAAAATATATTTAGGACAGTTTCTTGTCTTCATTGATCCATTCCAGGCTTTATTTGATTTTAGCCTCCCTTTTTCACTTATGAAATTTTATATCACTAATAAAATAGGGTAAAATTGTTTAACCATGTTTCTTCATTTAAGTTAATGAAGTATGGGATTCATGGAATTAAAAAACAAAAGTTGTTAAAGGAATTTGAATAATTTACCTTAAGGAAAATAAAATATTTTCTATAGACTTAAATTTATTAAATTTTAATGTAGGATTAGGGAATACTTATGAGACTTTGTCCAGCTATGCTTTATCAACTTTCCTTTGTCCTTCAGAGCATCTAGTATACATACTATGGATACTTAATGGGTACAAATATCAAGGACAAGTGGAATTTCACCATAAAATGCACAATAAATGTTTGTTAAATTGATTTGCTATATGTCAAGATGAATTAATAGCATGATAAAATGAAATATGTTACCTTAAGAATTTTTCCAGGATGGTTTCTATATTCTATTGACTTACATGATAATCAGACATTATCTTAACTCTGGATGAATTTTAACTGACTTCTTAGCATTGAAATGTCATTTTCAGATTTCCTGCCTCTCTACCTTCTATATAAAATAATCACCATTTATATGTTAAATTGTAAAAACCAGAGGTGCTTCCTACAGAAAGTTCTATTGCATCCTTTAAAAAACTGAACTCCAGTAATCATGAAAAAAACTTAACTAGGGAAAGCTGGGATGGCTCAGTGGGTTAAACGCTTGCTTTGCAGCCCTGGAGCCTGTAGATCGAATCCTGGCCCCATCCCATGCAGAACCATATGCTGAACTGGGTGTGTGCCCCCAGTTCAGTTCTTGGCGGGTCCTATGCGGGAGGCTCCTGGCCCAGTTACTGCCCTGCCCAGCCCCGTGCCCACCTGCAGAGTAAAACTATATGAAAAACTAATGCTGTCAACTATGGAGAGTGCCTTGGGCCCTCCCCCTTCTCTCTGTCTCTGTCAAAAAAAAAATCTTAAAAACAAAACAAAACAAAACTGAACTCTCTCCCTTTTTCCCCATTATTTTACAAATTCATTATTTTTAGATTAGACTTCCTTCCTTCCTTTATTAATTTTTTTGACAGAGTGAGAGAGAGAGAGATACAGAGACAGAGAAAGAGAGAGAAATAAACTGGGGGAACTCCCCAGTTCAGCATATGGTTCCTCACAGGCCAGGGTCGGGATTCGATCCTCAGTCCCTGGCGCTGCAAAGTGAGCGCTTAACCCACTGAGCCATCCCGGCTTCCCCTAGATTAGACTTTCTTATAGCAGATTCTTCATATTCCTGAGTTGTGTGTGCTCTGAGAAAGCCCAGTGCTGCATCTAGTGAAGAAACAGCTCGTGGTTTCAAAATTAGTATGAGGCAAATGATAATTTTAACAGCTTGCAACTCCATGGGCAATCAGAGATAAAGTTGTTAATGATTAAGAAATCAAAGAAACTCTAATGCTTTAATAGCTGAGTGTATGCATAAAACCTGTTACTAACAGAAAACTTGGAAAATTATTAGGATTCTTTCCCCATGGGGTTAGTCATAGCTGTTCTTTAGAACTTTGACAGCTATAACTCTACTGTCAAATAATAATAACTTCTGTGAATAATTTCATATGTACAGACACTGAAGGAGTCCAATGGAAGTCAAAGAATGGTCTATATTTACCATCAGATTCAACTAACAGTACCAGGTAGAAGGATTTTCAAAAGACTAAAAGAAAGATTTGGAAAAGTCCCTTTGATGCAAGTTAAAATGCACATGCAAAATGCAAAATCTGAATTGTACTGGCAAATGGTCATTATTACATATATAAATCTAGAAAATACACAATCATTTAATTTGCATGAACAAGTCTAAACGTTGAGCTCATAATCAGGTCAAGAGGCCAACATTTCCTATTGGAATTTTAAGATTTTCTTCGGAAAAAATTGTCCCAAGAGTCTTTAGATGACTTGAGGTCTAAAATGAACCGAATGATATAAACATGAACAGGTCAGAAGAAAATAGTGAATGTTAAGAGTTGCATTCTTTTGGAATAGCAACTGCTCCTTGATGTCATACTGATATGTCTATATCTAAATGACTTCTCACATCAACACCACTGGTTAATGATAGTTATTCCATCTCTTCAATTCTCTTGGTGGCTCTTGGAGTAACATCTATAACCAGGCAAGAAAAGGAGGAAAAAATTATTAATAAATCCAAATGGGGTAGCTGTATTAATTGCAGCAGTTTCTGTCGGAAATGTAGGAGAGATGGGGAAAGGAGAAGGTTGAAGCATCATTCATTCAACATATTAATATTTAGGGAGCACTGACGATGGGGTCAGTGCTGTACTAGGTGCTGAGGATGCAATGTGGAAAGAGGCGGACATGATCCCCTTACCTCATGAATTTCTTTACTGAATCCTCCTCGCATAGGTACTTTATGGTTAACTGTACAGAACTGTGTAGTTTGTACATATATGCATGATACTTCAATGGTACTTCTGTGTCTACTGCTGGCCCTTTTTGCTACACTGATTCTAGAGTGATGCCCCTGCTCCTCCTTCATTTGGAGAATGGCAACCTGACTCCATATGATGCCAAGAGAGCAACAAAAAACAAAAATGGGTATCTGAGGCTCTATCTAAGAAAAAATTAAATTAGTGAGCTTGAATATAGCAAAATTAAATGGGCCTCCGCGTGCTTGTCAGTAAATAATATAATTGCCAAATGAGATCATGCCTCTGAAGTGCTTATTAAAGAACATTTTATTTTTATTATTTTTTTAAATTTATTGTTTTTGATAGAGATGGAGAGACAGAGAGAAGGGGAAGGGCCCAGAGCAGTCTCCATAGTTGTACGTCATCAGTTTTTAGTTTCACACAGGTGGGCTGGGGCTGCATAGGGCAGGAACTGGGCCAGGGGCTTCCTGCATGGGAGGCACACCCCCTTGAGCCAGGGGCCAAACTGGGGGGCAAGAGTCTAACTGGGGGCCTCCTGCATGGGAAGCACACCTCAGTTCAGCATGTGGATCCGCTGGGATTTGATCCTTAGTTCCTGGGGTTGCAAAGCGAACGCTTAACTTGCTGAGACATCCTGGCTTCCCCTAAAGAACATTGTAAATGTTCAATAAATATTCATTCATGAGGACAAGTGGTGACTGTTAGTATTATCAAAGTTTACATGAATCACTATAGTTAATAATTACTGAATTGTGATTTTCCCATCTTCAATGGAAAATACCTTTACATCAGGGACTGCTACAGTGGTACAGTAAACATTAAATACCTCCAAAAGATTCCTTATTTATCTCCAAAAGCCAAATATGCAGGCAACTGAACATCTTCCCACTAAAGACTCCTGCCACCCTCAGGTGCCTCTGCCCAATTTACTAGAACTAGGTGCTTAGCTCTAAAATGACCCCAAGGAATTCATGGTCTAGGAAAAGAATGGTAAATGATTAACAACCAATGTCAAAAACCCTGGTCTAGAGGTATAAAGAAATGGAAACCAAATTCATCCAATTCAGGCTTCATTCTTCTCCAAAACAGCATTTATTCTTAAAATACATTTTTATTTATTTATTTTTATTTTTGATAGAGAGAGAGATACAGAGACAGAGACAGAGAGAGAACTGAACTGGGGGAGCTCCCAGTTCAGCATATGGTTCCGCACGGGCCGGGGCCGGGATTCGATCCCTGGTCCCTGGCGCTGCAAAGTGAGCGCTTAACCCACTGAGCCATCCCGGCTTCCCC
>PVKE010023480.1:0-24614 GCA_004027555.1 Craseonycteris thonglongyai
TGGGCATGGGGCTGCACAGGGCAGGAACTGGGCCGGGGTCTCACCCAGTGAGAACTGAACTGGGGGCACTTCCCAGTTCAGCATATGTGTCTGCATGGGCTGGGGCCAGGATTCTATCCTCAGTCCCCAGGGCTGCAAAGTGAGCGCTTAACCCACTGAACCATCCCGCCCTCCCCACCCCCATGCAGATTTTACAAAACTGTTATTGTTGTTAGTCCCATTTCATGGAGGAGGAAACTGAGACTTAGATGGTCCAAGTGACTCTTGTTCACACTTTATTCCCCATAATTGAAATCTGTGCCTATAACAGGCTGTTACCCTCTTACCATAGGCCTTCTACAGTCTCCTGCCAGGCATGACCAACACACACACCTCTAATTAATTCCCCTTGGTTGGGGGAAGTAGATTTTTATCAAATGTATTCATTTCTAAAACGGGACCTTTGAAGTGTGTCAGAGAGTTCTAACATCAAAAAAGCGTAATAACCTCTTTAAGCCTGTTTATATGGACACCAGATGCTAAATATCTCACTTTTTTCTTTCCGGGCCCTTTGAAAATTTGGACAAAACGGTTAAAGGAAGAAATAGGGAAAGAGAACTTTCAAATAGGGTTGAACATTCATATGCATCAGGAAAAAAAAATACCTTGTGCTTTTTGATGTGTGATGGATATATACATTTTTAGCTTCAAATGCATGTTGAATGGCAGGGGGGTGTTAATGTGGATAATTTGATCATTTCATTGGTATCAAAGCAAGTGTGGCCTATGCTGAAATCAGTCATATTTGTTTCACATCCCCCTTCTTCTCTGTCTCCACTATCCCCCACCCCCACCTTCCCCTCAGAGCCAAGCCAGCCTTTATTTTGGACAATACTATCACACACATGATTGAGTCAACAATTTATGGCCTTTAAAAATAGGGATTTTGTCCTCTCTTAGGTTTATTGTTTATCATAATCATCTTTCAAGTGAAAAGGCTAATTTACTCTTTCTATAGGAATATTTTAAGCTTGATTATCATAATATTACAGCTGCCTGAAAAGGTCTAAAACGGGACACTGACCTTGAATGTTTTCTGCATTTAGCTCGTGGCGCTTAACATTCAGGGAAGACTATAACGGCAACTCATTTATTAATGTATAATCTCAAAATGTTAACGATTTCTCTGTAAATACATGCCATGCTGATCATAGAAAGCTTGTAGGCGACTGTAAAATGTGTTTGGTATTTTCCCATGGTAAGTATGTTGGAAATCCAACAGAACTAAAGTCAATTTTTTCATTGGCGTTACTGTAGCTAATAAGTTAAGTTTTACTATGTATTACCATGTGTATTATTAACCTGGCAAAATGAAAGTGAAATAATCCTGAATTAAACAAAAAGCGGGTTGCCTCAGTTGCTTTTCCTGTATTCCTTTGATTATCTCCCTCCCCCACCATTTTCACAAACATACTGGGAAAATAGTTTGGTGCATTACTGAGGTGATGTAATTGCCCTCCAGAGAATTTGTTTTTCCCTCCCCCATGGATTCAGTAACTTGGGAATGGGATGGATTTACAGGGCAAGAGGTTTGTCAAAAGGACAGGATTTTATTAGTGCTTCTGTAGAAGTGATCACTTTCAGAAGAAATGATTGCTTCTTGCCAATGGAGACAATAGTTTAAATATCAAAGCCTGTGCCCTGGAAATAAAAGGCAAGAGAAAACAAGGTATGATGAATTCATAGAGGTTTGGTGGAAATTCAGAGTAAAGTAGTCACACTGACTGCGAAAGATGTCATCAGGATCTCAGTGGAAGGGGCGTGTTCTCAAGCAGGTTTCTGTGAAAGAAATCTTAAGGCCCCGGTGAAGCCACGAACAGATCAGTGAGGTGAGCTGCTCAAGGCTCCACAACTAATGAGGGAGCAGAAGGTGGTTTGGGTTTTAGGCTTCCTGCTTGTCCTTAAAGCATTTTTCCAGGGATGTTCATTGTAGGTTTTCTTTTGGTGTTAAAGATAGTGATTTGTCATCATCTTGGATTTGCTTTTTGTTTCGTGGGATATTACATTACACACAACGTAGCAAAGACAGCAGGAAAGATAGTTCAAAAAGTTTAACAGCTTTTCAAAGGTTTTATGATCTTGAGGAAAGATTTGCAAAGGTAGATTACAAGGCAAATTGGAAAATCTAAATTTGCAATGCTTTGTTGAGTTTTAAATACAGGGTCTGGCAGAAGTAACGCCTCTTATGATTATTACAAAATCATAAGCATGTAATTCTGTACCTTAACAATATCAGACTATAGTACTTCTAAAAGGACGTTACTTCTGCCGGACCCTGTATTTAACCATGTGTGACACAAAATCAAAATTTGCTGCAAAAGTATGGCAGCAGCTATAAACATTTTCTTTCAGGTTGGTCCTGTTAATTGTCAGAAAAGGAAGGTGGGAAGTAGAAATAGCTATTAATATGCAAATAATAGCAAGACAAAGCGGTTCTCATCACCTTTTAGCAACAAGAGGAATGCATTATTAGAATGTTGAAGGAAATGATTCTGATTCAAATACGGTAACATTTCTGGTTTAGACAACAGAAGTCTACCTTCTGTCTCCAGTTCAGTTTTGTTCGTTGCCATTCCACTTTTCAAACAGAAATGAAATATATTTTCTGCTTGGTGTCCGCATGTTTGTTGGGGGCCTGTGAATGACATTGTTTGGATATTTGTGACTGCATTGTTTGAAGAAGAGATGGAAACTGAGGTTGGACCCAGGACCTGATTAATCATGGACTGACATTAACTAATTTATTAATAGTCTCTGTGAAACAATCCTAAGAAGTCCTTTTGTTTGGTCCCATTTATCCTGCTTTGGGTAGACTCCTTGTGGTAAGATTGGGAAGTGTTAGCAAATCTGTTTATTCTAGGCTGTGCATCCACTTGTTTCAGTTTCCCTCCCAAATCCTTTGAGTTGCGATTGTTAATGGTTTGTGCCTAAAGTTGCTCATGACATGTTTATTTCCTGTGATTATCCACTCTTTCCTCCTTTAAGATGGAAAGACTCTGTGACTAAGAAAGATGCTTAAGATGACTAAGCTATGTGCTTATAACATATTCTGGAAGCTGTCTCCCAAGTTTAGTGCCATAGATATTACCTTAAATTTTAAATTGGTTATACTGGATTCAGACAGTAGGTGTAATTCTAGGTCCTTGACTTGGAGAGGTGACACATTGATCCCAAGGGGAAAACAGACAGCTCTACAAACCTGGTGCACTTCTGATTATTCAGGAAGCAGCTAGCTTAGTGGACACTGTACCTTTCAGAGATGAAATACAGTTAGTGAAAGATCAGTGGGCACTACACCGTGTATGTTTCTGGGAACACAGAAAAAGATACACATGAATAGGAATCTAAATATGTTTTAATATATATATACTAATGAAATTGAAGGGTTCATAATGGGTCAAAATGTACCTAAAGGAATAAGAAAATTCCAGGAAATAGAAGATAACTCCTATGAAACAGGATGACTTAAAGTCCATCGGTAAGTAATTGACTACAAATCTTGTCTTTAAAATGCCATTTTTAGAGAGTAATAAACACGTTCTGTCACAGCATGATAATGCAAAGAGACTGTGCAGGCACAGAATTTGAATGCATTGAGTATATTAAATATTTTTTTTTATTAAAAAAATAGGTCTCTGGATTAAAATTAAAAGCAAACTTTTTTGGCATATCATTTTGAAATATGTACAAATGGATCTATTCATCACCCTGAGGATCTTAGTTTATTCAGAAATCAAGATAGTAATTTGAATCAAAGATATTTTAAACGTTGCCTTTCTAATGCAGTATTAGCTTCCTTATTTCTTTTATTGTGTTTTAGAAAATCCATGTTTCTTTTTCAAATGCATCTTCATTTGTATTTTTAATTATAAAATGATTACATCTCATTTTAGATTGAATAGACACATTTTTTTTTTTTTCCTTTTTACCCGGGGTATCTGCAGAATGCCTGGATTTTCTTCTACATCTCAAAGCTCTTTCAATTTGCTGCTCACAACTAAATTTACATCTTAATTGCAGAGTTCACATTTAACAATATAGACAGCATAATGCTACTGGTAATTAAGCTTTTACTACCTGCATTTTAGACAGTATTCGCAGGCATAGTTTTTGCTATGTGAGTTTCCATCTAGAAACTTGTATATATTTAGGCCACAAATAAAAGGAATCAGGCCTTTATCTTAAATATGACTAAGTACATGGTAGCAAAATTGCTTTCTTCTGTGGGAGGACCAGATCATGTTTATTATTTTTATATTCTGGATTTTAATGTGGCGATTCTATTATTTTTTAAAAGACCTAGAAAATTTGAGAGGGTTAAGAAAAAGAGTTGAGTTCTAATTTAGTGAATCTAAAACACACTGACTATCTGAATTTATTTTAATCTCAAAAATTATTCTACTTATTATTCTATTTATATCAAATGTAAGACATGTAAGGTTGGTAAGCAGTAGCACTGAATTATATCAAAGTTGTGGGTCTTCCACTCTCCATAATGTAGCAGTTATCTCTTTGCCATAAATAGCTGGTATCTATGCCAAGTACATTTGCTAGTATAAAAAGTCCTGTATTTTAAAATAGCACCCAAGGAAACTCTTTGTTATATGCAAACTGAAATCACGCTATATGCTCAATTGGAGGAAAAACACTCTTCTTGTATCTTCTTAAAAAGACACTTTTTATTGAGAATTCTTAATTTTATAAATTATTATCTGTTGGAAACTAGCCCTTTACAATGATCAGACTGTGTGGAGATTTCCAAGATGTTTCTGAGCTTAGTTTTAAAAGCAGGTTGTGTTATGCATAGGAAAAATATGTAAACTGCATTTTATTGGAAAGCTGCCGTTTGGGGTGAAAATATTGTAGATAGCTGTATATGTCTCGCAGTGTGGAAGCTTGTATTTAAATAAGCGTATGATTAAGAACACTTTGAGTGCACTGTTTTGCGATGCTTTCCCTACCAAAAAAAAAAAAAAAAAAGACTTTTTAATTTTGCCAAAAATGCACTGAGATAGATTTAATGTACTATTTTCCCTCTAGCCCTCTGCCTCTCACCCCTGAAACTGGAGAAGCCGATTTTGAAAAGCTGTGTATCGCATATCTATAGGTAGAGAGGTAAAGAAATGTTTAAACCGATCATTTAAATCGGCATTCTCTCAAATCGTCTTGAGGCACTCTTTCCTGTTCTGTAGTGAGACACTGAATTCCTCCTCAAAGATGAGATCTCCATTCACATGCCTCAGCAGTTTAAAAGAATGTCTTTGATTCTTTCAAATGCCCAGTGAGCATCCGCAAAGCAGGACAAGACGCTATTACGAAAGCATGAGAAAGTACAGCTCTAAATAAGCAGCAGCCAGCCCCCAGTGGAATAAAAGATGGATCACCACAGGACAAACTTCTTTCTCTACCTTCTGCAGGATCCTTCCCCAAATTAACCGAGAAAGTCTGTGTGCGTTCTTCTTTTCAAGGCAAAACAGATCTTAGGTTAGCAAGCAATGCCTCCAGTGCTTGGAGAGTTAAGTTAGTTGTGTTTCTCTTGTGGCTTCCCAGAAAGAAAAAAAAAGAAAAGAAAAAGAAAGGAAAAAGAAAGCAGAAAGAAAGTAAAAAAGGAAGAAAGGAAAGGAAAAACAGTGCCCATTGGCTGCGCTTCCGTCCCAGGTCCTGGCCCCCGCTGCTCTCCCACTCTGCTTTCACCCCTTGGCGTGTCTGCACCCTCCTACCTGCCTGGCTGCGTGGCTCCGTGCAGCCTGCCGTCGCCTCCCTTCTGATTGGGCAGCGGCCCCCCAATCGGCTGCGCGGCTGGGCCGGTGGGACTGCATATGTAAAGCCCTGCTTCATATTAATAAGCTCCAATCGGGGCTTTAAGTCCTTGATTAGGAGAGTGTGAGAGCTTTGGTCCCAACTGGCTGTGCCCATAGGCTTGTCACCAGGAGAACATTTGTGTTAATTGCACGGTGCTCTGTCAAGGAAACTTTGATTTATAGCTGGGGTGCACACATAATGGTTGCCGGTCGCACATGGATTCGGTAGAACTTTGCCTCCCTGAATCTTTTTCCCTGCACTACGAGGAAGAGTACGTACCTTTTTCTTTCCTTTTGAAACTCGGCGTGGGGGTGCGTGCGTGTGTGTTTGGGGGGTGGGGTGGGAGGGTGGACAGAAATGTGCCCTTGCACACTGATGCAGGTAATGCCCTGGGTGTTTGGTGTGCACGGTGCTTGTTTGTGTCTATCTTGTGTCTTTTGTGTGGAGGGTGATCTCCTAATTCAGCAAGTCGAGAATTGTTCTCTGACTACAATGTTACCTTTGAGGCAAAGCTCAGCGACTGTCAGTAAAACAGCTGTGTGACAGCCACTTCTTATTCAGGTGCTAAGAATAGGCACTTTGGCACACATGCTTAGTGAACTGTTAAAATGCATCTTTTCCTAGGACCTGTTTTCCCAAGGAGAGATGTTTTAAAATACAGTATTCAAAATGATGTATACTGTTGAGTGCTTTTTATGTATTCGCAGTTTGGAGATATTTTCAGCTCCCTGTCATTTCTTACTGGGCAGAGTTAGAGGCAGAATTGCACGTTTACTAATTCTCCTTCGCAGAACAATTTAAAAACTAGCCCTTTGCAGTTCAGGGCTAGAATAATGTTATTTGCATGGTTAGTGTTAAGTCAGCACTTAACTGACAAATCAGTCCATTAAGTAACATGAGATTTTCACACATTATTAATATTTAAGGGGAGGGAAAAAAGCTAAAGAAACAGTAGTGACTTTTTAAATTTCCCCTTGAATAGACATTGTTGAGATTGTGGATTTGTTTCGTGTATCGTGTCCAGAAAATATAGAAAAGTACTTTTGTTCTTGCATGCAGTTTAATTCATATTTATGAATATCTTTATGCTCCTGGATCCATATATTTGGATTACTAAAAGTGGGGGAGAAGTGAGTGGGGATAGGATAAGTAAATTAGGCATTCTTGTGTAAATGAGAAGGTCATAAACTTAATTTCAATCCACCGTTGAAATAAAACATTACTGTATCGCGGGAGCTGTCACCAGGACATCTTTCTGTTGAGTCAGTGATATTGCTTTGCTTTCATATCACATTAATACCAACTATTATAATTCTGAAGAGTGCTCTTGGCAAACACTTGTCTCTGTAGCTTGTGAGGAAAATATAAAACTTTAGCAGATGAGATAGTGCCTTATAGGTAGATGTCCACTAGCTGTCCTTAGTGACTGCATATTGCACTGCTTTGTAATTAAGTAAGAGAGGAAAGTGACTTGCAGTGTGAGTGTCTGTTTGTGTATGTCTGAGTGTGTGTATGTGTGTGTATGCATGCTCACACATACTCACATACACACTCACACAGGGGATATTAGCCAACAGATGGACTTAGGAGGAGCTGGAAGATTGGAAGGCTGTGCTTGCATCAGTTAGAAACACTTAAGAAACAAGCTGAAATGGTGTGAAAGTACAAATGAAAAATAAACAAAGGTAGGACTGTGCACTCAAGTGTAGGTTGAAGGTTAGAGGACCTGGGACTGGGGAATTGGAGAGTTCACAATGTCTTCATGTCAGGAAGAACACATTATCTAAACTCACCCAGGCTCTGAACTTTCTTCAATAAATAAACAAAACAAACTTTAAAATCCCCTAGAGGCTTCTTTTTAAAGTAGTTTTCTTGAATTTAACTCCTTATAGCTAATTTGAATAATTAGTTTAGATAAGCCTCTTAAAACAGATGCATTTAAATGAAATCAGGGCACATGTCCTTTTGGCTTTGGCGCAAGTTTCAAAGGAGCTTTCTTTTTGCCTCAATTAAAAGTCATCTTTAAAAAATACACATTCATTGTCTGGATGCAGTTCTGATGGTTACGTGGTTCACTGGACAGACAGAACGATCTAATGCAGTGCAACGCACCTGCCTCTCTGTCTCAATTAATAAACCACAGAATTTATACATGCTATTAATATTCATAGTAATTGTACTGGGTTAAACCCCATCACATGTGTGTATACATGGAAATGAAACCAGTTATGCAGTTTCAGAGGAAAATGTTGGACAGTTCCTGTTTCGGAGGCTGTTAAAAAGGGTTTGTACAATTTATTGACCACCATTAGAAGAGCCTAAATTGCTAACGTATAACTATGTATTTTTTTTTATTTTTATTTTAGGAAATGAGCCAGCACATTAAAGAACATAATACTTGAAAGCTTGCTTCACATTTAATAGCAGTAATAACTGATGGCATAAATAGATGAAAATAATATATCTGCTCATTTTGACACATGTGTCAGTCTAATCATTCTAAATGAGTGTGCTCATCACATGAATCCCTTTCAACCTCTGATTAAAATGTAACATTGACTACAGGATTATAGAGAGGACTTAATTTTACTGACTGTTTTAACAGTTGTCACAGCTGTTGGAAGAAGGAAAGGCAATTGAACCACTCCAGAGCAGGCGAGGCAAGGGGGAGAACCGTTCAGTAAATTTCAGCTTGATCACTGAAATCCAGGCATTGACAATGAAACAAATTTGGGTTTCAAGATTCCCATTTGGAACTATGCAAGTTTTATTTGGTATAGTCCACTCTTCTTGTTTCAAGGTTTTGATTATTTTTTTCTCTTCCTCATCTCTCCTTATTAAAAGCTAAAATAAATTGCAATCCAACTATCCAAAAGTAATATTGTAATGCCAGAATATATGGGATAAAAATAGACAGGAAGGAAAAATGGATACAGTTAACAACAACAGCCAGCCTAAATCAGAGTAGATGCAATTTTTTTTTTAAAAAGATAGGAGCTTGCCTGAGCCACTTTAGATGTGATATTATTTGAGAACTGTGGGCAGGCACTTTATTTTTCTAAGAAAGAATACTTAAACTTCAAACTTGGAGCTCATACTACTTTTCTTCCTGTTTCTTCTCTATAAATCTGTCGAAAACACCTGCAGACCTAAAGGTAGGTGGTATAGGTGGGCTTTTCTGATGATTTCTTTGTAAACTGCTGTCAGTGACAAGCAGCCTCACAGAGGCATGAGTGTTCCTGGGTCTCCTGATCTTGCCCATCACCTCACTAAAGTGAACAGATTCCTTCTGTTTTCCTAAAAATTAAATAACCACCATACATATCCCAAACTAGCTGTAGTTGAAATAGCCAGACAGTGTATATTATGTAACACAATTTTTCTCCTTGGAGTAAGGAAAAAAAAAATGTTTCTGAATTACTGGAATAAAGGCCGAATGGGAGTGGTGAGTAAATGATGGGCACCCCACGTTTCACCAGTCCTTTGTGTTACCCTGCACATTTGGTGGTAAGTTTAGAAATCCTCCTTCAACAGAAAGAGCTGGAGAACAGCTTTCCATTTCCTGGTCAGAGCAGGGGTGATGGTGTTGGCTGGTTCTTATAGTGATGGTTTCTCATCTTAATGTGTTTATGGCACTGCTGCTTTATTTACTGAGCCTAGCGTGTTGCAGTGGTAATTAACCCATGTTATTAGCAAAGCCCTTGTGGATATCCATTAATTCTCTTGCATGAATGATCATTTTTCCAGTGTTTTCTCCCCCATACGGTATCATTGTTCTTTTTTTTTTAATTCTAAATTGACGACCTTTGATATATTTCTTTGATTTAATCTGACCTATAATATATATTGACCTGTAATCTGTAAAGAAGGGTATTATAATTCAGCTTTAAAAAATGCTAATAGAAGCCAGAGAAAATATTTTTTGTTGTTCTTTTTAAAATAAAAAATACAAGACATTCAGGTTTAAGGAGAACATAAAGCAGGACATCAGTCTTACCTCCAAATTTTCTAGATCTTAAAATTTATGATCATGTGTGTCTCTGAGGTCTTTTAATCAGATTTTTACTCAGTTAATATCACTTTAGGCATTTTTTTGTAAAATATGGAGCCAGCAGAAAAATACTTGTGCTTCCTGTGGTAGAAAAAGATAAGGCCCATCTCATTAGCCGGGTTATACTTTTGCAATTAATTTTAGGTACGTGGTGCTATTCATCAAAAAGGGCAGGTAACTTCTCTGTGAGTCTATTTAACAATACTTTCCCAAGACCTGACTCCTGCTAGAAGTACAGACAAAGAAGAGACGGTTCTTTGGGAAGGTAGGTGTAATGCCCAATCTGTCCATATCACTTGTGAAAGATTCCTCAACGTTTGTTTCAGTATAGTGACTAAACAAAATATTTCTTTGTGTTATTTGCAAAGTGCTAATCAGCACTGAAAGTTTTGCTTATGTTCTTTCAGAAAATAAAATTAAAATCTAGGCTTATGGTTGATACTTTGTCCCAAAAGGAGCAATTAATAGCATTGGTTTCTATTAAGCCAATTAAGTAATCTCCAGTAAACTTTTTAGAATCACCTGCCAAGCTTTTAGAAATAAGAGAAGAGCATTCGAGGCACCTCAGGAGAACTTGAAAGTCAGGCAGCTGATAGGCTTTGCTCAGAATTTTGCTTCATAGCAAATGCATGGAAGAGAGAAACAATACAATGTTGATCTGCTCTAAGTGCATATGAGCTCCCGTCCTAACCAGCTCTCTGGAGAAAATCTTTGATTACACTGGACCCGTTTGCTCCGTTTTTATCTCTTTTACATCCGCTGGCCTTGTATTAAATTGTCATTGTCCTAAAGCACGGGAGATAGAAATGAATTGCGATCCTCCACACTCTCTGACAGTGAAATATTTAGGTTCTCTTTCTGCAATCATACTTATGTGTGTATTTGATCGAGCAGAGTGACTCCAGGCATCTCTCCTGCTTGGCCTTCTTCTTACTGCATTTTGTATGTTTTACTGTTATGTATGTTATTACTTTCATAGCCATGTGTATATGGACATATGTGATCTAGACCATTATAACTACATACTCATACGGTACTTTAAAATCTAATTCAGCCGATAGAATACACTCATGTATGTGTGCATGTAGAGTATGCATGTGAAATAACGCATGTAGATGGGAAGAAGTATACATGTAGAATATAGGTATGATGCTAAGCGTGTACATGTGCTTTTAAAGAATAAAGTGAATCTCATATATTTTTCTCATCAGTTAGTTGCCAGTTAAATTTGCCAGCCATGATTTTAACCTGGAATTACTATTTCTGGTATTTATCAGTTCTGATTTGAAACTCAGTTGCTTTACTTACTATGTAAAAGACAGATTAATAGGTAACCCAAGAAGTACATTTGGTTTTCATTTTATAAATTTGTAATTTGTATCATTCTTAAATCAAATATCTACTAAATGATAAATAATTTGTAAAATAGGAAATAAGCTACTAATATTAAATACATAATTTAATAGTTTGGGCCCATACCCAATAAATAGTCTTGAATTAGCTCTTGGCTACATTTTTTTCTTCTACAAATATATCTTAAGGTAAACATGACAGCTTTCAAATAAATTCAAAGTATGAATTTTATTTATTTGCACTATGTAAGTATGTCATTCAGGTGTTTTTTTTTTGTTGTTGTTGTTGATGTTAAAAGCGAATACAGAAATCAATAGGTATTCTACTTACATAGAGTACATCATAGGTTTCGGAATTTTCTAATTTGTTTTTTCCAAGAGGTAATTTTAGAAGTCTGATTTGCTTAGTAAACCTGAATGAGTGTCGGGAAAAAAATGCCCTTTCTGTTCTAGTTCTTGTTCTAATTCATACTCTTGTTTAAATTTCTAGATTCATTTCCTACCTTTATTTGTTTGTGTAACACTTAAACAAATTTAATGTTTCTGTGTTAAAAATTAAAAACATTCTGCTGTTACTTTTTCCCAATCCATTAGATCAAAGTTAGTTCCTTTATTACCTAAGGTGGATGATAAGTGACACCCTCCTGCCTTTTGAGGGATTTACCTGGCATCTTTTTCTTGTTTCAAGTTCATTTTAGACTTATACTTTCTAAGGTCTAGGGAACCTCAGCCGATAAAAACAATTTCCATTTAAAGTTTTAGCAAACAAATCTTTCTGTTTACTTTTCCTTACAGAAGTGCCAGATGTTTTTTTGTTTTGTTTTGTTTTTTCTTTCTCTCATTTGGACAGTTTTTCTCAGCATTTTCTAAATGTATTTTCTAGTCAATTATACAAAATCATTGGATTGAGAAGATACAATTTTTTCATGTGTAGTGTGTATACATCCCTCCACCACCCACCACCCTTTTAATTAAAAAATATATTTTTAAATGTTTTGGAGGAAACTTGCTTTTTTATGTTTTGATTTCTTCAAATGTTATGCCATTTTAATTTATGGCAATGCATGTATATTTGGAAGATAATGCAAGAAGGCAAAGCAATAAAAGAAAACATATCATTTTAAAGAAATTGTCTTCTTATTAGTCATTTAAGTTCATTTCAATTTACTGGCATAGAATTATATGTGCATTGGAATGTAGATACATAGCATTTAATACTGGCCATTAGAAATATAACCTATGGCTCTATGTGGAATTCTTTCACACAATATACTAAATGAAAACACTGGCTTCTGGCATTTAAAATTCTATTAAACGCTTATTTTGAGTGTTAGACTCGTGGCCAGCCTACCTAAGATTAGATTACATTGTAGAAAAACAAAAAATGCTTAAACATAGATTTATATTTTAATTATAAAAGGCAGTCTTTGTCATATGTATTCCTCTGTGCCTTCTCCTATTGCTTTGAGTGAAACAAAACTGCATATATACTTTTCATCATTTTGATTGGAAGTACACATTATGTGTAATATGCTTTGGCAGTACTTACGTAGCCAAAGAAAACAAATTAATATTGGGCATACTGAGGGCTGTCAGGCATATCACAGACATGTCAATTTAACTTTGCTTCATCATACACCTTCTCCGCCAACAGTTGGTTAAGATGGAACTAAATAAAGGGGAAGCTACCAATAAATCCTCATATCAGAGATTGATGGTTACTCAAAGTGTAATGAAAACCAGCATGCTTGCTTACTTTTCTTGAAAATTCTAACTGTGGGAACAATCACAGCATCGATAATAATGAGGTTCTTTTTTTCTTTTTAAGTGTATAACTTAAGGTTGTTTAAATCTTTCTACTGTGTTGGAAGTAATAATGGGATTTATTAAAAAAAACAACAGTCTGAAGTGGTGCACCTCAGTTTTTCTTATGTGTGAAGTCAATGAAGGCTTCAGGAAGTAGAGTTTTAGAAACAGCTCTCAGTTCATTTTGAACAAGAGGCATCTCTTTTTTGTTGTACTTTAATACTTTTTTTCTGAGAAAGACAATAAAATCTTGTGCTTCCTTCTTACATGGCTTATTCAAGATGCAAAAAAATGAAATTTAAGAAATGTAAATCAAGAATCTTTTGCACAGAAAATAGGCAGAGACACACTAAATTGTGGTTTTCTCCTCCATGATCAGAATGGTAGCTTTTGTACGCGATAATTCCTTTTTCATCTATTTTGGGAGACTACTCATTTATAATGGCTTTTGAGAATTTAAACAAAGGACTCATTAAGTAAATATATTTACTTTCCTTTTACTACTCACAATGTGAGTTAAAATGTTTTAAAAGGAGGACTTTTCAGCTAATGTGTTGTTACATTTTATATTTATATAAAATGTAACAACACATTTATTTTGCTTTGAAAAGTAGGTCTAAAATTACATTCAGAGTTAGCAAAAAGAGTGGATAATATGAAAAATTATATAGGCTAGGGTACTTATGTAAGAGAACAAAATTCAAATGTGAAGTTATTCAGTCGATTGTCCTTTGACCTCTGTAATTCCAAATTATTGTAGTACCTCAGGTTCTCCAAAAATGTCAGATGCCTTGTTAAAGTGTATTAGTTTTTCCATAGATGAAAGAATGCCCTGACAATGCTTTCTCCCCTGCTATTAATCTAATAAATCAGATACTTTGAGGAAGAATATTATACTTGCAACTAACTGTTCACGACTCAGGAGAGGGAAAGCTATATTCATGTAGTTGATAAGAATGATATCTTTTTCCTGTGAGAAAGTGACCGTCTACAGTTGGTCCTATGAAATGACAGAAGCATCCCTTCTATGCATAGACTTAAAATGAGACCTGCCTCATTTGTCATGGGATCATAGTGTCACAGTTGAAAGGCAACCGTCAGCTGAATGGTACTGAACTACACACTTAGCTAATTCATCTTATTGCCCCACGCATCTCAGGGAAGGCTCGTTCTGTTCTTGGAGTCTAATCACAAGCAGGAGTTGGGCTCAGGTGTGGACATGTGGTGGCTTTCCCCGTTCTCTCTTGGCCTTTCAGCAAAGTGAGGTGAGGGACACATGGACAGTTTACACACAGAAACCCAATCAGAGGCCCCTTCCTATGCTCAGGGGTTTGTGATTCAGTAGTTGAAGTAAATTTTAGGTTCCTCTTATGTTCTGGAAATGTCATTATTGTCTTTCATGATCCAAAGAACTGCCCATACGGAATTAGGTCTGTCTTTTAATTTGCATGAACCATGAAGTGATTTAAGCATTTTTTGATACATAGAAATGGAGAGTGGATCACCTACGGACGGGAGCCTGCATGGTGATTCTTTTTTCATACTTTTATATGGAACTGGTCAGTGGGTGCAGTTTAAAGAGTGACAAAAATATTGAGGTTAAATTCTCAAATTGTATATGTTTTATTTTATTTCCTTATAGTGAACAAAACTTTAATGTCTAGAGTAATTATGAGGGTTTCTTTAATGACTGGAAAATCAGTGACAGTCTTGCTTTCTACCTGGTCTTCAGTTTATGGGGTAAGTTCAGTGACAATATCTATTGTCTTACTTTGCTTACATTGTAACACACTGAGTTAATGTGAAATGTGGGGAAGTGCCTGCTTAGTCCTAAAAATTTTCCCAAACCCCCTCAATCCTAGTACAATTTTCTTTTAACATTCTGTTTTCTTAGTCTGTTTTGCTGAAGTATAATGTACTTTGGTAAAAGGTAAGTGCATGATATGCATCTCCATTTGCATACATAGTACATTTTATCCCCACCCCCCCCATGAATTCCAAAGAGATTGCCTTTAGCTTTTTTTATTTGTTTTTCCTTTGTTTCTGTTTGTTATGCATTCTAGTTGAGTGCTTTTATAGTGTTTTCTTGATTGTTGTCAGTTTGGGTTCTCGTTGCTGACATTTTTGTTAAGTTAATGTCACAGCAGCAAGACCGATGGCGAACTGGAATCTGGCTACAGTGCGTGGAAGATACAACTTACGTTTGATTGTGTGTAAATACAGTTAGTTAGCTGAGGGTTGATCAGATAGCTTGGCAGAAAGAGAGAGGAGCAGTACACACTGTTTTCAGTAACTGTGCTGTTCACACACCTGATAAGATTGAGAGAGCTTTTCGAAATGCTGATAGGCTTTGAATAAGAAAAGAATAATCACTTCTCTTGGCACCAGCTTATCAGGAATGAAGTAAAATGCCAACACTTTTACATTAGCAAAAGTAAATGTTTCAGACACTCGGCCTTTTTTCATTCACATTAAATAGTAAGGGTGCTTTTGAGTGTACCGTAATGAATAGAGGGATTTATTACCTTGATGAAATTACAGGTGAATATGTTGATAAAAGAACCTTCAGCATCAACCACAACCTCTCCGATAAGCAGGTGCCTCTACGCTGTAATATTCTCTGGAGAAATTAAGCATTTTCCCCACTCCAATTCTACAAAGTATCATTTCTGATGTTAGAAGATGCGGTTCAGTCCTATGTCAATTGAGTCTTCTTATTTTCCAGCACCTGGGTGACAGGCATTTGTCAGACTTGCAAAATGTTGGTGTGCTATTGTTGAGTAAGTTGAGGCATTTGTAAGTTTATATCGTTTGTGCGAAGCCAGTAAACTCCCACACAAGAAATTGTATTTTTCCCTCAGGAATGGAATGAGATTCTTTATAAATGTAAGACCCTTTAGTGAGAAAGTAAACATATTTGTCCAAGTTAGAGTTCACTTTTAGAGTCCCTCCCCTTAAAAAAATAAAAGTAAAAATGCTGTTGGTTTTGCTCTTCACTATAAACCATTAACTTGCCCAGTGCTACTGTATTCCCCTCCTTGTAATTTGACGCCTACAAATAATTTGGCGTATTCAGATTTGATAAATGATGGTGCACAAGCAGATGGATTGATTTTGGATTACTATTGATTACTCTCAATGAGATCACTGTGACACACTTGGATCAATAGTATTCGATTAAGCAAGGCACCACTGTTCTATACATTCAGCAGCACGGGGAATTCTGGAAGAGAATGTTCACAAGCTGATAAATTGACAAAGCATTCAGCTTTAAATAGCTCTTTGTTCAGCACTCATTCCTTAAAATATATTTCATCGGAAAGTTTGCTTTTCGCAACTCTGGGCCTTTCAGTGGAAGAAAGGTCATCAGTTTCAGGTTTATTAAATTTTAACTAAAAACAACTGGGCTCCATTTAGGTGTAAAATAATTTCAGTTCTTATACTGCAGGCAGCCTTCATGCCTTTGAGCTGTTGCTCAAAGGTTTCATTCTTTTCTGAAGATGTCAATTGTAAACATAAAAATGCATCACTGGCAATGTAATGGTTTGCGATTCAAACGGAAATAAAAATTCCTGCCTGAGGAAAGCACTCTAATCAAAATGAGGTGGCCTTCCCTTCCTTCCGAAGTGGGCATGCTTGGGAGACAGGCGTAGGCAGAGTGCCTTGATCAAACACGTAGCTGCTTCTTCCCCTTATCTGACGGTGTTCATCATGGTGCCAGTATTACATGCAAAACACTAAATATCATTTGATCTGAATGCCGCTCCCGCTGCTGATATACTGAAGTCTTTCTGTCCTGAGCAAACTTACAAAGTCACTGGGGGAAAAAAAAACAAAACATCCATGCTTCAAGTCCTTTATTGAAGGACCCCAAGGATAAGATTTTCCGTCAGATCCCATACGTTGTGCAGTCTTGGTGTTCGGAAGAAAGCATTTTTCTCCTGCGTTATGTGGGATTGACAAGTTGCTTCTCAGAAAGGTGAGCTCTGTAGTAAATACCCCACCGAGTGCATGAATGGTCTCATGTGCAAAACTTGATTTCCAGTGACATTTTGGCTGCTAGGGCCTGGGTACCCCAAATATTAAGAGATTCTAGTCTTGAAATATACTTAGATTGATTCTCTCTTTTTGATAGTAATGAAAAAGAACACAGCAAGATTGGAGATGGCTTTCTGAGTGAAAATCAGTAGGAAGGTCAAGTGGAGAATCATGACATTCCCTGACAAAACTTCAGACTTTTTTGTATGAAAGGGAGGTGGTAAGATTCTAATTATATTAGGTTGAATCACATGAACATGCCGTTCTTGTAGGTCAAAAAATATGGTCAAAAATCAGCAATTTCATGTGATTCAACATAATAATTGAATTTATTCCTAGACTGTTCAAATTCCATAAACAAATTGAAAGCGACAACTTTTTTTTTTTTTTTAATGATGGGCTGTGTGAGGTGATGGGGGGACACATGAATCTTATCTACAATTATGCCAAGTATATTATAGTGTCCTTTTTTAATAGCTGTTTTATTTTCCTGTAACGTCACCAGAGAGCTCCCAAGTGTATAGTGTTATGCACACTGCGAGAGCATGTCTATACCTGGCTCCTCACCTGTTGTAACTTTGAGCACCTGTGTACATTTTTCCTCTGCTGAGGAAGAGTATGGCCAGAACAAGGGAGCTGACTCAAATCCTCACCTTCCACAAACAGCACGTTGCTAAGGGCCCACATTTGGAGAGCCAAGTAGGGGGAAAAAGTGCCGGCCGACACTTCAAATAGTTCATCCTCATTTTCTTTCATTCACAGAAGCTTCATAGGCTCTTTAGGTAGTGCTTTGCATGCTCCCCCCTAGAGCAGTGCTAGGACTCTGCTCCAGGAAATCTATGCAGTATGGCGTGCTGGCAGGTGCCGAAGGCCTTGAGTGGCAGGGGAGCCTAGGATGTTTTATTGGCTACCCAGGTAGGAAAGGTGCTTTGGGAGACACAATAAAATGATGCCAGAGCTTCCACTGGACCCCCAGATTTGCGGTTCATATTGGAGCTGTGCTATGCTGGCCAATAGGAGCTTTCTGTGTGTGGGTAAAACCTGCCTCCCAGGTAAGAAGGAAAGTGGCCTTCTCAGTAGGTAGGAGGGAGGGGCTCCAGCGTCAGTCACCTGTGGGAATGTCAGCGCAAAGTGCATCTTGACTTAGGGTCACAGCAGGACTGGGCACATTTCTCTCGCTCTGGGTAAGTGCATGCCAGCTTACACCTTGTTTCAGGAGGGGGGAGGGCAGGTGGGCATCTTTTCCTGGGACTTGACTGAGGGAGAGCCTCCACCTGGCCCCAGCGTCAGTCTGGAGTTGTCCCTTTATGGTGAATTTCTCCCTGTCTGTGGCACTGAACTTGATTTATCGGTGGTACTAAGATCCAAATAAGAGAAGTCATTCCTTTGGATGTTTACTGTTAGGCACATGCAAGGCAAGGGAAGTGGGGACATAGGGAGAGTGGTGTTAGCATAGAAGTCACTGTCCTGATTACACAGTGGCCACTGATGGCAGAATATCTATTTTGTATCTCTGTTGATTTTGGAAATAAAGTTCTGGGAATAGAGAAGTGTCCTATGTAGAGTATTTTAAGTTAGTAATTCAGTTTGTTTCAGACAGAGATTCTTCTGGTGAGGACACAGAATGGCTGGCATGCACCCTTGATTAGAATGACTTTTATTTTTTTTTTAACTATACTGGCATTCATTTTACCCAAGGATGTAAGAGGCTGGGGGTATACATACCCAGTGGGGTTTAGTCTTTCTTTGAAGAACATTTGGCTGCATTTACACTTGGGGCCACAGTTGGGATAGCGGAGCCCTTTGCAGATGAGAGGAAAGATCTTTGGGGTCTGCTGGTCCGGCCCACGGGCCTCGGCTGGGGCTTTGTTTCTAGCCCTGTCTAGTAGCTTTTGTCCAATCTCCTCAGTGAGTGTGACGTCCCTGAGCAGTGTCAGCCCCAGCCTGTCAACAGGTTGCTGGTCAGCAGCAGGTGTGAACAACATAAAACAGGATTAACACCGAACCAAAGTGTGTACTAAAAACAGAGCCCCTGCCTTGCTTTTAACAGGACGGCAGGACGGGAAGAGAGGAGCCACTCCGGTCCTGTGCCCTCCTTGTTTACTAAACAGTGTTCAATGGACTGTGTACACGGCTGGGTTTAGGGGCTGAGAAGGCATGAGAGGGATAACGTACTCATTCTCTCTCTCTCTCTTTTTTTAAATGAAAAACTCAAAACTTATATACATAATAATCCTTAGACTTTCAAAGGGCAAAACAGGACAGAACAGAAGTGGTCTGGGTAAATCTTGAACCAGGATTACAGGTTAATGTAAAGATGCTGATGGATTAAAAGTTGATAGTCATTTAGTGTGCTGCATTTCCCACCTCTAAAAAAATTATATTACTGGTGTGTTTATTTTAAGATACTTTTCTGCACTTAATTATGTGACAATTCATATTTCACCTCGTCAGGCATACCACAAATAAGTAAAAACAGTCATATCTTAAAAATTACGCTCCGATGTCTTTTTTCAAATCAGTGCTATGTTACATAAGAAGCAAGAAAACCAGCAAAAAAAAGACCAAGAAAATCATAGTTATTATAGGGGACTTCATGAGCTTAACAGAGTGGGCATTGCTTTGAATTTACAGCTTTTGAGTCACTTTATCAATATTTTGTTTAGGAAAGAGAAAGGTGACATTGAAAAATATGTTTCTCTTTAAATTATACTTCTTCTAGTATATATTGTATATAAGATTAAAATTTGGATAGCTATGTTTTCTTTATTAGATTTAGACTAAATTGTATTTTGAAAATTTAAGATTTGTTAACATCTAGAAAGAGGTCTCAAATAAGAAAATAACAATTCAATCAGAGAAATTGTATTTTATACACACACAAACATACAAATACAAATAATAGACATACATATTAACTATTCTTTAAGTACTTGCAAAGCAAATGTAGGGTTTTTTTGTTTTGCTTTTTTTTTGCATTTGTATATAATGGCATTATACTGATTTCTGATACTTCAAAAATAGGTTCAAATATAGACATCTATTATAAGATGGATCTGTTTGACAATATTAAAGACTTATTAAAAGAAAAATTTTGACGTGTCTAAAATCAAAATTTTATTATTCATGTTCAGCAGCATCTTATAACACACATTACCTTTATTATCTCTTATTCAGGGCTCAAATGGAAAGTACCCACCCATTCCTTCACCCTTTGCTCATATTTACTGTTTTTATTTATTTATTTATTTATTTATTTATTATTATTATTTTTTTGACAGAGAGAGAGAGAGAGAGATACAGAGACAGAGAGAGAACTGAACTGGGGGAACTCCCCAGTTCAGCACATGGATCCGCACGGACGGGGGCCGGGGCCGGGATTCGATCCTTGATCCCTGGCGCTGCAAAGTGAGCGCTTAACCCACTGAGCCATCTGGCTTCTCCAGTTTTTTATTTTTAAAATGGCATTTTTTTCTGAGACTTTTTTGTACTACTTTTATTTTAGAATATTGTCTGCCAGTGTAATTGTTCCAGTCTTAACACACATCAAATATATCAAGAATATCCAAACCATTAACATATAAATTCTAAAAGTTGTATTTTAATTCCGCAGTTACTATTTTTAAGTGTTAATTTATTACCATTTACCTTACAATGGGTTTCTCTCTAAGTAATGTCCATCCCCTTTTGTTTATTATTATTAAGTACCCTCAGTATGTACATGAATTAGGTTGTGGGCTAATAGCTTAATGAGAGTTAATGAAATCAAGTTTAGAAGATATTAGTTTAAAATTGATTTTTGAAGTGTATTTTTTATAACTCTCTTGTGTCAAATTGATTGCTTATAGTAACTTCTTGTGTTGGGTCAAAAATGATTACATGCATTCCTTTGAAATTTTTAAAATAATTAAAGTAATCAATTTGGTGCATTAAACTGCATTTTCTTGATCATTCACTCAAAAATATTTGATTGTGTGCAGGCACTGTCCTGGGCATTAAAATCCTGAAATAAATGATAAAACTATAAAAAGATTTTGAGTGCATTAACACACACACACACACACACACACACACACACACACACACACACACTTAAAAATGGGACTTTTTATACCTCAGTCTCTGATTTAAACTTGGGTCAGTCTTCAGAAAATGATTTGGGAAATTTAGGTAGCAGGAGTTTTATGTAAAACTTGAGTGTATTGAAACGCCCATCCTGATTTTCTGGTTTCAGCTTTTTAGAGTTGATACAAGGTGAGTGTCATGCACATGATTAGGAACCTATATTTAGGTCCTGAATATTACAAGAATATGTTGGGGGTCTTGGTGCAGTCAAGTCTGGTCTCGGGTGAGATCCCTCAGCTAAAAAGCTGGCCAACATTGCTTCCTTATGAAACTTTTGAAGATTTGATCACTGTAGTTGCCAGTATATCTTAACATACTCTAACTTACTTGGATATGGTTTGTTTTTTAGACTGGAAACAAAAGGGGGAAAAATGCCTTAAAAGATCACGTAAGAAAAAAATATTTCCTTGATCATAGGGAAAGCAAAGGGGATTTACCGTATTTGAACTCTAGAACTGGGGTCCTCAAACCCTGGGCCACAGACCAGTGCTGGTCCGTCGCCTGTTAGGAACTGTGAGTAGCGGGTGAGGGAGCAAAGTTTTATCTGTATTTATAGCCATTCCCCATCACTGCATTACCATCTGAGCTTTGCCTCCTGATCAGTGGTGGCATTAGATTCTCATAGGAGTGCAAACCCTATTGTGATCTTCGCATGCTCACCCCCCTCCCCCCAACCCCTGCCACCCCCATGGAAACTTCCACAAGACTGGTCCCTGATGCCAAAAAGGTTGGGGACTGCTGCTCTATAAGGTTTCTGTGGTTTGACTTTAAGGGAAAGGTTGACTTAGTAAATTCATTCTCATTAAAGTAAATTACTCTTGCAAGGTAGTTTTAATAAGGAAACCTTGCCCCTCATCTTGACATAGTCTCGCTACTGTCTTTGTCCAACATTCCTGCAAAACTGCCCCATAGAGTTCCCAAAATCCTGGAATTTCAATATGCCTGAGACCTGGGTGATGGAATTCAGAGTGGTCCTCTGTCTCTTTATAGCTTCTCTTCAGAGGATGCATTTTATTAAAGTGTTGCTTTTTTTTTTTTTTTTAGTTTTAAAGATACTGACTGGTTTGCTTCAGCTTTTTAAAACTATTATTGTCTTGTGAATTTTTAGATGTTTATAATTAGATGTTTTGTGAATTTAGGTAATAAGATTTGTATTGGCGTCAGTTAAGTTTGTAGAAGGATTAAAAGTACAGCATCATGGTACCATGGCCAATTGGAATATGCCAGAAATTTCTCAGGAGAATATTTGTCAAGTGTTTATGCTCAATTAAAATTTATACTACGTGTTACAGGGTAATTGTCTCATGATAAATGAGTATCATAATATTACAAATTTCCTATTTCATGTAATAAGCAATACAATATTTTTTTTGTTATATTCTGTGGAGTTGCAAACTTTGGAAGAAAGTATCACGGTTTTTGAAAACAAAAAATGTAAGATAAAAAGAACTGTCTCAACTTGGGCACAACTAATATTTTCTGCCACCCTAGAAAGCTATAAAAATGTATTGTTTATCTCCTCCCCTCGATAGTTGCAGAGGGCAACTTATCTTTACCTAAGAGCATTGCAGACGTGAGCTGAGTCATCTCATGCATGTTTTCTATCCATTTGTGTTGTTTGAAAAATATTTGTGAAAATACATTTTTCCCCCCAGAGACTTTCCAACTTTGCTGGTAACACTCCCCTTGAATTCTCTTTTCTTCACTTTTTATTAATCTGTGGTGGAATTTGACAATGGACTCATCCTTCTTTATGCATACTGCCAAAATGCGTTGGGAAACCTTCACGGTAGTGTAAAAACAAACAAACAAACAAACAAAAACACTAGCAAAGCAACAACCTAAAACCTTGAAAGTTGCAGGCAATTGGGGGCAGGGGGCTGGTGATTTATGATCCCCGTAGTATTGTGTGTCCAAGATTTGCCAGTGCCCCACTTCCACTCCACCCTCACACTCCACGGTGCTCAGTGTTAGGATGATGATAATGTACCTGGGAGGGGACAAGGCAGCCCTTGCCGGAGCCAGCAGCATCAGACAGGGCTCTGTGCCATCTGCCCCACCTGCTGCATTCATGAGCCCATCTGGTGACAGCAGTAGCTCATTGTAGGCCTCTTGCGAGGAACAGTCGGGCTGAAAAAGCAGGCAGTGTGAATTATTTAGGTAGCTAGTATAAATAAATAGAGGGAAAGGAGAGGAGTAGCTGGGGGAGGATCTGCAAGCCACCCCTGAGCCCTGCAAGCTCTGGAATGCTGTGGTGCTCAGAAGCATTTGATTTGCATATAGATTTAGATGTATAGATCACTGTGTAGATTACAAACCAATGAGTTTTATCTAGATTTAGATAGCGCTCAGCCTGTTTTGCCCTTAAATGTGGCCAGCTTCAGGTAGGAAACCTTGGGGACTTTCAGCATAAATGAAACTGATGAAATGTAATATATTTAGGCATTGGTTTAGCAGAAATAAAGCAACTGTGTGTCCTTTCTGAAATAGATGGATATGTGTGTGTGTGTGTAGACAGCACATTTGACTTTTTGGTGAATTGTGATTTATACATGTTTCCTTTTTTTTCCTACTAGATAGAAAAAAAAAACGTTAGAAAAACATTTCTGTCTTAATTTTATTAGCATATATCGCCAGTCAAAAATATTTTAGTTAGCTACTATGTACAAAATACTATTACTGAATTCAGCATACACCTTATTATGTACTAACTATGAAATGAAAACTTTCAATCATAGATATCTGTATGACTTTGTGTGTTTTGGGCCTAGATAAATCACGTGAGCAGACGCATATGCCCTAGGGATTACCTGAAGAATGCAAAAATGAAAAGCTTACAGAAAGGGTAAACTGAAGTTAAGTCTTTTATACTGTCATAGACTCTATTGAAATAAGAAAAGTTTAACAAAACGATTTTAAAAGACTTACTGGTATCATTGTGTAGCCAACAAGGTAGGTTTACAAGACTGTAATTATCATTGAAGTCTCAGAAGATCTGGTTTGTTTAAAAATGATTTTAAATTGTGAATGAAGCTTTAGAACCATGAATGGAATTGGTAATATCCAGACTTGAAACAAACATCCTATTTTCTTTCCTTAGAATCAGTTAAAGGATAATTTTGGGGTGGGGATAGGGGCTTCATTTAAACTGATATCTGGTTCTTTATATACTCCTTTTTTTATTTATTTTTATTTTTTTTATTTTTTTACTTAATAGACTAATACAGACCTATGAATAAAGTTACACATTATATCTAGCCTGTTCATGGTTTGACTGACAAAACTATGATAGAGCCATAAAAAGAATGTTTTTGTGAATAGTTGTATTCTAGAACAGACTAGATTCTTTAGGGTGTGTTTATTGTCTCCCCCCCCCCCCCCCCCCCCCCCCCCCCCCCCCC